>JAYESA010002185.1:0-28284 GCA_036927795.1 Iris macrosiphon
GGGAGGATCATCTGCACCTGGTAGAGTTTGCTTACAATAACAGCTACCAGGCCAGCATCGAGATGTCACCATTTGAGGCTCTTTATGGACGGAGGTGTCGTACACCGCTATCGTGGGACGACGTTGGAGAGAGAGCCTTGCTAGGACCAGAAATGGTCGTGGATGCAGCAGAAAAGGTGAAACTCATCAGAGATAGACTGCGAGTGGCGCAGGGACAGACAGCGGCATTGGGCCGACAGCTACCGTAGACCCCTTGAGTTTCAGGTATAGATTGTTGTTTTCTGGTTGTGTTTGTTTGTTTGTTTAGAATGCATATTGAGACTGTTTTGTTTTAGGTTGGCGATCTAGTTTTCCTACGAATTTCTCCGACGCGTGGAACGATTCGTTTTGGCAGAGGCGGGAAGCTTAGCCCACGCTACATCGGACCCTTCAGTATTCTGGCGAGGGTAGGTGCAGTGGCATATAGACTGGACTTGCCGCCTGCATTGGAGGGGAGTGCATAATGTGTTTCACGTGTCGCAGCTGAGACGGTACGTGGCCGACCCTAGTCACGTACTTGATCACTCGGAGATTGAGGTTGGTCCAACGCTCAGCTACCCTGAGCAGTCCGTAGAGATCTTGGACCGCAGAGAGAAGGTGTTGCGGAACCAAACTATTCCCTTGGTTCGTGTTGCATGGAGACATCACTCCCCAGGGGAGTCGACCTGGGAGAGAGAGGACGAGATGCGCGAGCAATACCCGTATCTCTTCTAGACTTGAGGTATATTTCCTTTTCTGATTTCATCCTTGTTGTAGTTCAGTCCAATTTCGAGGACGAAATTTCTTTTAGGAGGGTAGACTTGTCACTACCACTTTTCCATATAAGGGCAATTGTGTAATTTAGCTATTTTAAATAATTATGTATTTAATTAATTGCTGAGTTTTATAAACTAATTATATTATTATTAGTGATATTTGGTTTAAGGTAAACCCTAGAACTCATTAGGACAGACCCTAGTGAGTCAACCCTAATTTGTAAACCCTATTCTATCAAACCCTAGAATTTTAAGATTAGGGAGAACCCTCAAAACCCTAGACTGACTTAACCTGAGTCTATTAGGTCCTACATGACTTAACATAAAGGTTTAAACCTAAAGCTGTGCAAGGAAACCCTAGAACTAGGTTTATATATAAAAAAGCAGCCTCTCACAAAGCCATCATTCATGTAAACAGGAGAAACCCTAGCCCTCCACTAGAGAAATCCATCTCCCCACTCCAAAAATTCGAAACCCTAACCCTAGGTTCCATTTTCTCCTCCTCCAAAGCAAGAGAAGCAAAGAACGTGGGTCAGGGAGCCTTGGAGAAGAAGAGCCTCGTTGAAAAAACCTTCCCTGCAGGTAAAACTCTAGTTTTATTCCTTTAATTTCTGTTTTTAGATGGGTAATGGCCATTGGGAACCCCAAATCTGTGTGTAGTTCGATTTTTAGGGTTTTTGGATTAGGTTTTGGTGACCAACATAGTTTTCCCTAATTTTCGTGAACCCTAACCCTAGGGGTTGCATGTAGATTTAATTCATCACCTACATGTAGGATAGATCTTGATTTTTAGGGTTTTTGGTTAGAGGGATTCATGGGTTGTATGTAAATTCGTGTTCTGCATGCTAGGTGTTGGGGAAATGCTTCATAGGATGAATACCTACCTAATTTACTCTAAAAATAATCTAATTTGATGAATGATGTATATACATATATATTTATACATATGTATATGGATTTGATGTGTTGTATATATATGTCTAGGTTGTAGTTTTGTGGGTGTTAGAAGAGGGGAAACTGTGAAGGAGTTACTGTACAATCGGGTTCTGTGGGAGGATTTCCTGTGTGCTGAATTTCCTGCATAGTCGGGTTTTGGGGGATCAGTAGGTGTAGGTGTAGATGGAGGGTGTGTGTTGCTGTGCCAGTCTCCACAAAACTGTTGGTGGACTAGTTAGATTCTGTGCACATGTGTATGTGAGTAGATGTGAAGTTCAATAGGAGGCTGTGCATGAACCTATCTATATGTATCTGTGTGCATGTGGCTGTGTTTATGTATCAGTTCTTCATCTCAGAAATTCTGGGTGTATATGGCTGTGTGAATACATATATATATTTCAGTGAGGTAATATGGGGTATCAGCAGTTGGGGGGATCAGTTAGGTTCTTGTGTGTAACTCTGAGAGAGGGGGAAAAGTGAAGCAGTGACTGTGTGTTGTGGGAGCAGATACCTGTGTGCAGATTTGCTGTGCAGTGTATTAGAGTACCAGTGAACAATGTGCGAGAATCAATATGTTTTAGATACCTGAGAGAGTATTATGTATAGGTGTTTGTGTATCAGTCAATGAGAAGTAGTGTGTGGAAATTCCTGTGCACTGAGTGAACCTTGTGTAATGTTACCTGTGTTTCAGTAAGTTATTGGTGTGTGCATTGAGGGTAAGTTCATGTGTATTAGATTAGGTGGAGGAGCATGACTGTGTGTAGGTATGTGTCTGTGTGTATCAGTTAGGTGATAGAATGTGGTGTTGTGTGAGTGTTGTGTAAGAATTTAGTTCTGTGTATCAGAGTATATGTTGTGTCAGTGTAGATGTGTAAATTATCTCTAAAACTAGTGCCAGGACCTGTGTGTGTGTGCCCAGGTTTTAATCTCCAAATTCCAGTGTGTGTGTGAGATGACTGAAACCTAGTGTCTAGTTGATTATGTGCATCAGTGTGGGGGTATCCCAACTGGGTGTTTAAGTATCAGAACTTTGTGTTGGCATCAGTTTAGGGTACCAGTCCAGATGGGTGGACTGAACATGGTACTAGATGGTCAGGGCTTGGTATCAGTGAGGGGAGTGCACATGCTTTGTGAGTTAATTTTCTGTGCATAGGAATTATTCCTAATGTGTGATATGTGTGGTAGTGTAACTGTGGGTATACCTGTGTGTTTTTGGCTTAGGTTTAACTAGTGCTGTATGTGTGAGGACTATGAGTGTGGTGTATCAGATATCTGTGTCTGTGTGCCAGGGAACAAGTATCAGTACAATTTGCACTGTGGCAGCAAGGTACCAGTAGCAGCAATGAGAGGCATTCACAGTAGTGGGTAGGATATCCATGTGTTTGTGTAGGAAGTTGGTGCCAAGTATTGGGAAGTGATGAGTTGTTAAGGTATTACTAGTAATTGCTGATACACTATAGTATCAGCAACTATAGTTGCCATGACTTGGGATATGAAATTGATCCAATCCATTGGCAGCTAGTATATATATATATCTTAGGTGACACTGAGTTGGGTTAAGGATTAGGATTAAGAGTAGGTAAGTATTAACTAGCAACATAGTATTTTTAGCATACTATTTAAAGTATCAGTACGTAAGTGTTAAGATATGTGTGGTATCTCAGTTAGACTAAAGTTTTCAACTAAAATCTAGGTACTAACTAGATATCATGGTACCTTACTATATAAGCTAATTGTGTATTAATAATATCTAGTATGGCAGTTATAGACTAGCATAAGACTAGCATTAATTAGAGTTTGACCAAATGATCTAGTTAACCATAGGTAAACCTAGAGTTGACTTAGTAAAACCTAGTATAGACCTAGAAATGGCCTAACACCCCATTTCAAATTTGCTAATCACTCTTATTATTTCCAAACACCATTTAACATTGTTATCTTATATATAGGTCTTTGTGATCCCACTTTGGACATCGATCCTCACATTTTGCTCAGGACCACAGACGAGTACATTCTCTGACAGTTTTCATGGTTGATTACTTCTATAAATTGTAGTGTATTTCATACTTGATTCCGACACTATGGATACACGGGTTAGCACCCTAGATCCCCATCACGAGGAGTCGTGGTTGGAATCCATCGTGCTAGCTGGGGGATGGGGAACTATTAGTAAATTGTGTGATCATATCCAAACATTATATGTACCATAGCTCACCCCCACTTCTCACGTCGGGTGCAGCCTGACCACTTATATGCTCCATAGCTGTTATATATGATTAGCCTGACCACTATATGCACCATAGCTAACCATGCGGTTAGCCTGACCTAAAAGAATCATAGCTAATCATATATAACCAGCCTGATCCAGACCCAAGCCGATCACATAATAAACTAATATTTCAACCACTTAGTTAGATGTTTTATCTTTATTCAGATTTACTGTTCTAGCATTCACTATTTATGGCTCATTGCTAGATGCTCTATTGTCTATTTTCATTTCTCCAGTACTTCACATGTTCAGCTTTTATTTCCATCATGTATCTCTTACACTGTTTATAGATTTTGTCAATTTAATGAAACTGCTGTTAGTGCTTGTGCTTCGCTCCAATCCTGACTGGATAACAACATTTTCAGAGAACCTGGAGGACTTTTGCCCTACTCATTACGGTCCAGGAATAGAGGAGGATTTCACTCCAGAAATCCCAGAGGAGGTGCCTATCCTAGAGGAGAACTTGCCTGCCCATGTTTAGATTATTTTTCTGCATTATTGTTTAGACTGAGACTGAGACTGAGATGTATTTATTTTTTGTGACTTTGTGAGGTCATTTGGACCCAGGATTTGAGTTGAACTTCTTGTGATTGGTTTAAATAGAACTCTTTTCAATTCTCATCGTGCCATTATGTTTATAGTTGTGATTGAGTATATTATAGAACTGTGATTATTTATCATTGTCCTCCGTACGGAGTTGAGACTATTGACAGGATATACTATGTTTGTGACCTAGACAGCGTTCTACCGCCGATGCTGCGGCGTAGGCTGGACGTACCCACGACTCATGTCCAATTTCGGGTGCGGGTCGTGACACGTTTTTTAGTGGTGGCCCATGCAGGTCCAGTCATAGTCTTAGACTGTTTTAGGAAATAGGAATTAGGCCAAGGATATGCTCGATCACAATTAGGGAATTCTGATTCTTATGATACTATTCTTAATGATTAATTCCTTTAGAAATTTTCTGTCCTTCCTTGATATCATATCTATTGCCTTAATTGAATCTTTCGATCTGTCTCCAGGATGCCGCCAAGAAGGTCCCAGAGACTCGGAGCAGCAGATTCAGAGAGGTCTGCCACCTCTCGCGCTGCCGGACAGACATCAGCAGCACCTCCTACATCTCCAGGACAGGTGGGAGTGTCTGCAGCATTCGGGGGTCCTCCACCACCAGTTCAGAGGTCCCCACAGCTACGACGGCACCACCACCTCCACCACCACCAGCTCAGCATCCAGGAGGTGTGCCCGTCGATGGGGCACAGATGTTCGCTTTGATTCAGGGCATGGTCGATGCCCAGAGGACGTCGGCAGAGGCCCAGAGAGTGCAGGCTGAGGCACATCAGGCCCAGACAGAGATGATGAGGGTGAACATGGAGAATGCTCACCAAGTGGCTCTCCAAGCTGTGGAGAGAGTCACTCAGCAGCAGCAACATCCTGGTCAGCAACAACAGAGGCCGGGCACCATTGTGGACTTCAAGAGGATGATGCCTCGGGAGTTCAAGGGGACAGAAGGGATACTCTACGCCGATGATTGGCTAGAGGACATCGAGAGGAACTTGCGTTTGGCGCAGATTCCAGAGGCGCTCCAGATCGAGGCCGCTGGCAGCCAAATGTTCGACATTGCCTTGACGTGGTTTCGCACGGAGCCGAGACTCTTGCGCGGGGGACTCACTTGGGAGGCTTTCAAGGAGCTCTTCAAAGAAAAGTTCTTTCCTGATGTCGCCCTGGGAGCTTTGGAGAGTCAGTTCCATGACTTAGCCCAGGGGAGCTCGTCCGTCGACGAATATGCCGCGGAGTTTTCCCGCCTGAGCCGCTTTGCGCCATCGATGATTAGAGATCCGGGGGACAGGGCCCGGAAATTCAGAAAGGGGCTGACAAGAGAGATCAAGTCTCGCACGTCGGGACGTCGCACAGCTACCTACGAGGGCATATTGATGGATGCCCAAGTAGCCGAGGATGACTTGGACCTCAGGCCCAAGAGGGGACGCGATGTTTCCGGAGGAGCAAACAGTAGTGCGGGACCAGGCAAGCGTCCACACTTTCAGCAGCAGCAGAGGCCCTTTCAGCAGCAGCATCAGGCACCAGCCCGAGGGCAGGTCCAGCAGCAGCAACAGAGACAGAACCAGCCCGCCATCCAGTGTGCGTACTGCGGGAAGATGGGATATACTAGAGAGATCTGCAGGCATAGACTGGGCTCATGTTTGTCCTGCGGATCGACGACACATCAGCTGAGGGATTGCCCTACCATTCGGACTCGTCCAGGTCAGGGTGGAGCAGCCGCCCAGAGAGGACCAGGCAGGGTACCTACCGTACCAGGAGGCCAACAACAGAGGGGACCACTTCCACCGCAAAATCAGAAGTTCGCCCAGCATCAGCAGCAGAGAGGTGCACCCCAGGGGCGAGCATACGCCATGGCAGTCGAGGAGATCGAGCCAGCAGGAGACTTGATCACAGGTTCGGTTCTTCTCGATTGTATTCCTGCATTTACCTTATTCGACTCTGGCGCTTCCCATAGTTTTGTGTCTGTATCATATGCACTTCGACATCATTTAGACACAGAACCATTAGCTAGGACTTGCAAGATCATGACTGGTGGAGGTATTATCCTAGTCCGTGATCACTGCAAGGACAGGAGAGTATCAGTAGGAGGCCGAGACTTGAGCGTGAGTTTACTCGTCATGCCACTTCCGGGGTACGATATTGTGCTCGGAATGGACTGGTTGAGTAGACATCATGCTACTATAGATTGTTATAGAGGCAGAGTATTATTTAGACCACCAGGAGAGCCGGAGTTTGAGGTCGTCAGAGGAGCAGCGGAACAGAGGAGGAGCACATTTTGCGGAGCCAGGACGGAAGAAGAGGAGTTGCCACATCCTCTGATAGCGGAATTCCTGGATGTATTCCCAGAAGAGTTGCCAGGTTTGCCGCCAGACAGAGATGTTGAATTCTCTATAGACTTGGTTCCAGGAGCGGAGCCCATTTCACAACATGTCTATAGAGTCAACAACAGCGAGCTGGCAGAACTGAAGAAGCAAGTTGAGGAGCTGCAGGACAAAGGCTTCATCAAATCCAGTTCATCACCATGGGGAGCTCCGGTATTGTTCGTACCGAAGAAGGACGGCACGGTGCGCATGTGCATTGATTATAGAGCTTTGAACAATATCACCATCAAGAACAAGTACCCGCTGCCGAGGATAGATGATCTTTTTGACCAGTTGAGCGGGGCGAGGGTGTTTTCAAAGATTGATTTGAGGTCAGGCTATCACCAGGTGAAGGTAAAGAAAGAAGACACGCCGAAGACAGCTTTTCGGACCAGATACGGCCAGTTTGAGTTCATGGTGATGCCATTTGGTTTAACCAATGCGCCGGCAGTATTCATGAACTTGATGAACAAGGTGTTCCACCAGTACCTTGATAAGTTCGTAGTGGTGTTCATCGACGATATCCTTGTGTATTCCAAGACTCCGGAGGAGCACGAAGAGCACCTGAGGTTGGTCTTAGAGACTCTCAGGAGGGAGAAGCTGTACGGAAAACTCTCTAAGTGTGAATTCTTCCTTGACAAGGTCGAATTTCTTGGGCATGTGGTATCGGGTGATGGAATCTCGGTTAACCCAAAGAAGATCGAGGCAGTGGAGTCGTGGGCTACCCCCAGTTCGGTAGCTGAGATCAGGAGTTTTCTCGGGCTAGCAGGATACTACAGGAGGTTTGTACAAGACTTCTCCAAGATTGCAGCGCCGATGACCAGACTGACTAGGAAGGATGTGGATTTTGTGTGGACGGAGGAGTGCCAGGCTGCATTTGATAAGCTGAAGAAGAGGTTGACGACAGCCCCAATTTTGACGTTGCCATCAGGGTCAGGCGGTTTTACCATCTACAGTGATGCTTCAGGGAAGGGTCTGGGATGTGTTCTTCAGCAGCACGGGAAGGTAATTGCCTATGCTTCCAGGCAGTTACGCCCTTATGAAAAGAATTATCCCACCCACGACTTAGAGTTGGCAGCAGTTATCTTCGCTCTAAAGCTGTGGAAACATTACTTGTACGGAGAGCGTGTGGAGATCTTCACAGACCACAAGAGCTTGAAGTACGTATTCACACAGAAGGAGCTGAACATGAGGCAGAGAAGGTGGTTGGAGTTGATGAAGGACTTCGACATCTCATTGCAGTACCATCCAGGGAAGGCCAACGTAGTCGCCGATGCCTTGAGCAGGTATCCGACGGCTATGTACTTGACGACGGATAGACATTTGTTGGCTGATTTGGAGAGTTTGGAGATTGAAGTGTTAGTTCCCGGTACAGAGATTCAGATATGGGGATTGCAGATACAGTCCGAACTGATGGACAGGATCAGAGCTGCGCAGTACGAGGATGAGGCTCTGAGGAGTATCAGAGCACAGGTTCAGATGGGATTGTCGGACGACTTTACTATCGCAGATGACGGTTCTCTACGGCACGGCACAAGGATATGTGTGCCTAGTGGGGAACTGCGAGAGGAGGTTTTGCAGGAGGCACACCGCTCTCAGTACTCGATGCATCCCGGTGCCAACAAGATGTATCGAGACTTGAGGGAGCACGTATGGTGGTATGGAATGAAGCGCGAGGTAGCACGCTTCGTATCTCGGTGTCTAGTGTGCCAGCAGGTAAAGGCAGACCGGCAGAGGCCAGGAGGTTTGCTTCAACCTTTACCGATTCCCGAATGGAAATGGGAGCACGTGACCATGGATTTCGTTTCAGGGCTTCCACGTTCTCCAGGAGGGAAAGACGCGATTTGGGTCATCGTGGACAGGTTGACCAAATCAGCCCATTTCTTACCTTTCAAGGTGGGCACGTCGACAGAGAGGCTCGCAGAGATGTACGTGCGTCAGATTGTTAGGCTTTATGGAGTTCCTGTGAGCATCGTCTCAGATCGGGATAGTCGTTTCACTTCCCACTTCTGGAGGAGTCTGCAGGCTAGCTTGGGCACTCAGCTCAAGTTCAGTACCGCGTATCACCCCCAGACAGACGGGCAGTCTGAAAGGACTATTCAGACTCTCGAGGATATGCTACGCACTTGCGTTTTAGATCTCGGAGGTTCTTGGGAGGATCATCTGCACCTGGTAGAGTTTGCTTACAATAACAGCTACCAGGCCAGCATCGAGATGTCACCATTTGAGGCTCTTTATGGACGGAGGTGTCGTACACCGCTATCGTGGGACGACGTTGGAGAGAGAGCCTTGCTAGGACCAGAAATGGTCGTGGATGCAGCAGAAAAGGTGAAACTCATCAGAGACAGACTGCGAGTGGCGCAGGACAGACAGCGGCATTGGGCCGACAGCTACCGTAGACCCCTTGAGTTTCAGGTATAGATTGTTGTTTTCTGGTTGTGTTTGTTTGTTTGTTTAGAATGCATATTGAGACTGTTTTGTTTTAGGTTGGCGATCTAGTTTTCCTACGAATTTCTCCGACGCGTGGAACGATTCGTTTTGGCAGAGGCGGGAAGCTTAGCCCACGCTACATCGGACCCTTCAGTATTCTGGCGAGGGTAGGTGCAGTGGCATATAGACTGGACTTGCCGCCTGCATTGGAGGGAGTGCATAATGTGTTTCACGTGTCGCAGCTGAGACGGTACGTGGCCGACCCTAGTCACGTACTTGATCACTCGGAGATTGAGGTTGGTCCAACGCTCAGCTACCCTGAGCAGTCCGTAGAGATCTTGGACCGCAGAGAGAAGGTGTTGCGGAACCAAACTATTCCCTTGGTTCGTGTTGCATGGAGACATCACTCCCCAGGGGAGTCGACCTGGGAGAGAGAGGACGAGATGCGCGAGCAATACCCGTATCTCTTCTAGACTTGAGGTATATTTCCTTTTCTGATTTCATCCTTGTTGTAGTTCAGTCCAATTTCGAGGACGAAATTTCTTTTAGGAGGGTAGACTTGTCACTACCACTTTTCCATATAAGGGCAATTGTGTAATTTAGCTATTTTAAATAATTATGTATTTAATTAATTGCTGAGTTTTATAAACTAATTATATTATTATTAGTGATATTTGGTTTAAGGTAAACCCTAGAACTCATTAGGACAGACCCTAGTGAGTCAACCCTAATTTGTAAACCCTATTCTATCAAACCCTAGAATTTTAAGATTAGGGAGAACCCTCAAAACCCTAGACTGACTTAACCTGAGTCTATTAGGTCCTACATGACTTAACATAAAGGTTTAAACCTAAAGCTGTGCAAGGAAACCCTAGAACTAGGTTTATATATAAAAAGCAGCCTCTCACAAAGCCATCATTCATGTAAACAGGAGAAACCCTAGCCTCCACTAGAGAAATCCATCTCCCCACTCCAAAAATTCGAAACCCTAACCCTAGGTTCCATTTTCTCCTCCTCCAAAGCAAGAGAAGCAAAGAACGTGGGTCAGGGAGCCTTGGAGAAGAAGAGCCTCGTTGAAAAAACCTTCCCTGCAGGTAAAACTCTAGTTTTATTCCTTTAATTTCTGTTTTTAGATGGTAATGGCCATTGGGAACCCCAAATCTGTGTGTAGTTCGATTTTTAGGGTTTTTGGATTAGGTTTTGGTGACCAACATAGTTTTCCCTAATTTTCGTGAACCCTAACCCTAGGGGTTGCATGTAGATTTAATTCATCACCTACATGTAGGATAGATCTTGATTTTTAGGGTTTTTGGTTAGAGGGATTCATGGGTTGTATGTAAATTCGTGTTCTGCATGCTAGGTGTTTGGGGAAATGCTTCATAGGATGAATACCTACCTAATTTACTCTAAAAATAATCTAATTTGATGAATGATGTATATACATATATATTTATACATATGTATATGGATTTGATGTGTTGTATATATATGTCTAGGTTGTAGTTTTGTGGGTGTTAGAAGAGGGGAAACTGTGAAGGAGTTACTGTACAATCGGGTTCTGTGGGAGGATTTCTGTGTGCTGAATTTCCTGCATAGTCGGGTTTTGGGGGATCAGTAGGTGTAGGTGTAGATGGAGGGTGTGTTGCTGTGCCAGTCTCCACAAAACTGTTGGTGGACTAGTTAGATTCTGTGCACATGTGTATGTGAGTAGATGTGAAGTTCAATAGGAGGCTGTGCATGAACCTATCTATATGTATCTGTGTGCATGTGGCTGTGTTTATGTATCAGTTTCATCTCAGAAATTCTGGGTGTATATGGCTGTGTGAATACATATATATATTTCAGTGAGGTAATATGGGGTATCAGCAGTTGGGGGATCAGTTAGGTTCTTGTGTGTAACTCTGAGAGAGGGGGAAAAGTGAAGCAGTGACTGTGTGTTGTGGGAGCAGATACCTGTGTGCAGATTTGCTGTGCAGTGTATTAGAGTACCAGTGAACAATGTGCGAGAATCAATATGTTTTAGATACCTGAGAGAGTATTATGTATAGGTGTTTGTGTATCAGTCAATGAGAAGTAGTGTGTGGAAATTCCTGTGCACTGAGTGAACCTTGTGTAATGTTACCTGTGTTTCAGTAAGTTATTGGTGTGTGCATTGAGGGTAAGTTCATGTGTATTAGATTAGGTGAGGAGCATGACTGTGTGTAGGTATGTGTCTGTGTGTATCAGTTAGGTGATAGAATGTGGTGTGTGTGAGTGTTGTGTAAGAATTTAGTTCTGTGTATCAGAGTATATGTGTGTCAGTGTAGATGTGTAAATTATCTCTAAAACTAGTGCCAGGACCTGTGTGTGTGTGCCCAGGTTTTTAATCTCCAAATTCCAGTGTGTGTGTGAGATGACTAAAACCTAGTGTCTAGTTGATTATGTGCATCAGTGTGGGGGTATCCCAACTGGGTGTTTAAGTATCAGAACTTTGTGTTGGCATCAGTTTAGGGTACCAGTCCAGATGGGTGGACTGAACATGGTACTAGATGGTCAGGGCTTGGTATCAGTGAGGGGAGTGCACATGCTTTGTGAGTTAATTTTCTGTGCATAGGAATTATTCCTAATGTGTGATATGTGTGGTAGTGTAACTGTGGGTATACCTGTGTGTTTTTGGCTTAGGTTTAACTAGTGCTGTATGTGTGAGGACTATGAGTGTGGTGTATCAGATATCTGTGTCTGTGTGCAGGGAACAAGTATCAGTACAATTTGCACTGTGGCAGCAAGGTACCAGTAGCAGCAATGAGAGGCATTCACAGTAGTGGGTAGGATATCCATGTGTTTGTGTAGGAAGTTGGTGCCAAGTATTGGGAAGTGATGAGTTGTTAAGGTATTACTAGTAATTGCTGATACACTATAGTATCAGCAACTATAGTTGCCATGACTTGGGATATGAAATTGATCCAATCCATTGGCAGCTAGTATATATATATATCTTAGGTGACACTGAGTTGGGTTAAGGATTAGGATTAAGAGTAGGTAAGTATTAACTAGCAACATAGTATTTTTAGCATACTATTTAAAGTATCAGTACGTAAGTGTTAAGATATGTGTGGTATCTCAGTTAGACTAAAGTTTTCAACTAAAATCTAGGTACTAACTAGATATCATGGTACCTTACTATATAAGCTAATTGTGTATTAATAATATCTAGTATGGCAGTTATAGACTAGCATAAGACTAGCATTAATTAGAGTTTGACCAAATGATCTAGTTAACCATAGGTAAACCTAGAGTTGACTTAGTAAAACCTAGTATAGACCTAGAAATGGCCTAACACCCCATTTCAAATTTGCTAATCACTCTTATTATTTCCAAACACCATTTAACATTGTTATCTTATATATAGGTCTTTGTGATCCCACTTTGGACATCGATCCTCACATTTTGCTCAGGACCACAGACGAGTACATTCTCTGACAGTTTTCATGGTTGATTACTTCTATAAATTGTAGTGTATTTCATACTTGATTCCGACACTATGGATACACGGGTTAGCACCCTAGATCCCCATCACGAGGAGTCGTGGTTGGAATCCATCGTGCTAGCTGGGGGATGGGGAACTATTAGTAAATTGTGTGATCATATCCAAACATTATATGTACCATAGCTCACCCCACTTCTCACGTCGGGTGCAGCCTGACCACTTATATGCTCCATAGCTGTTATATATGATTAGCCTGACCACTATATGCACCATAGCTAACCATGCGGTTAGCCTGACCTAAAAGAATCATAGCTAATCATATATAACCAGCCTGATCCAGACCCAAGCCGATCACATAATAAACTAATATTTCAACCACTTAGTTAGATGTTTTATCTTTATTCAGATTTACTGTTCTAGCATTCACTATTTATGGCTCATTGCTAGATGCTCTATTGTCTATTTTCATTTCTCCAGTACTTCACATGTTCAGCTTTTATTTCCATCATGTATCTCTTACACTGTTTATAGATTTTGTCAATTTAATGAAACTGCTGTTAGTGCTTGTGCTTCGCTCCAATCCTGACTGGATAACAACATTTTCAGAGAACCTGGAGGACTTTTGCCCTACTCATTACGGTCCAGGAATAGAGGAGGATTTCACTCCAGAAATCCCAGAGGAGGTGCCTATCCTAGAGGAGAACTTGCCTGCCCATGTTTAGATTATTTTTCTGCATTATTGTTTTAGACTGAGACTGAGACTGAGATGTATTTATTTTTTGTGACTTTGTGAGGTCATTTGGACCCAGGATTTGAGTTGAACTTCTTGTGATTGGTTTAAATAGAACTCTTTTCAATTCTCATCGTGCCATTATGTTTATAGTTGTGATTGAGTATATTATAGAACTGTGATTATTTATCATTGTCCTCCGTACGGAGTTGAGACTATTGACAGGATATACTATGTTTGTGACCTAGACAGCGTTCTACCGCCGATGCTGCGGCGTAGGCTGGACGTACCCACGACTCATGTCCAATTTCCGGGTGCGGGTCGTGACACGTTTTTAGTGGTGGCCCATGCAGGTCCAGTCATAGTCTTAGACTGTTTTAGGAAATAGGAATTAGGCCAAGGATATGCTCGATCACAATTAGGGAATTCTGATTCTTATGATACTATTCTTAATGATTAATTCCTTTAGAAATTTTCTGTCCTTCCTTGATATCATATCTATTGCCTTAATTGAATCTTTCGATCTGTCTCCAGGATGCCGCCAAGAAGGTCCCAGAGACTCGGAGCAGCAGATTCAGAGAGGTCTGCCACCTCTCGCGCTGCCGGACAGACATCAGCAGCACCTCCTACATCTCCAGGACAGGTGGGAGTGTCTGCAGCATTCGGGGGTCCTCCACCACCAGTTCAGAGGGTCCCCACAGCTACGACGGCACCACCACCTCCACCACCACCAGCTCAGCATCCAGGAGGTGTGCCCGTCGATGGGGCACAGATGTTCGCTTTGATTCAGGGCATGGTCGATGCCCAGAGGACGTCGGCAGAGGCCCAGAGAGTGCAGGCTGAGGCACATCAGGCCCAGACAGAGATGATGAGGGTGAACATGGAGAATGCTCACCAAGTGGCTCTCCAAGCTGTGGAGAGAGTCACTCAGCAGCAGCAACATCCTGGTCAGCAACAACAGAGGCCGGGCACCATTGTGGACTTCAAGAGGATGATGCCTCGGGAGTTCAAGGGGACAGAAGGGATACTCTACGCCGATGATTGGCTAGAGGACATCGAGAGGAACTTGCGTTTGGCGCAGATTCCAGAGGCGCTCCAGATCGAGGCCGCTGGCAGCCAAATGTTCGACATTGCCTTGACGTGGTTTCGCACGGAGCCGAGACTCTTGCGCGGGGGACTCACTTGGGAGGCTTTCAAGGAGCTCTTCAAAGAAAAGTTCTTTCCTGATGTCGCCCTGGGAGCTTTGGAGAGTCAGTTCCATGACTTAGCCCAGGGGAGCTCGTCCGTCGACGAATATGCCGCGGAGTTTTCCCGCCTGAGCCGCTTTGCGCCATCGATGATTAGAGATCCGGGGGACAGGGCCCGGAAATTCAGAAAGGGGCTGACAAGAGAGATCAAGTCTCGCACGTCGGGACGTCGCACAGCTACCTACGAGGGCATATTGATGGATGCCCAAGTAGCCGAGGATGACTTGGACCTCAGGCCCAAGAGGGGACACGATGTTTCCGGAGGAGCAAACAGTAGTGCGGGACCAGGCAAGCGTCCACACTTTCAGCAGCAGCAGAGGCCCTTTCAGCAGCAGCATCAGGCACCAGCCCGAGGGCAGGTCCAGCAGCAGCAACAGAGACAGAACCAGCCCGCCATCCAGTGTGCGTACTGCGGGAAGATGGGATATACTAGAGAGATCTGCAGGCATAGACTGGGCTCATGTTTGTCCTGCGGATCGACGACACATCAGCTGAGGGATTGCCCTACCATTCGGACTCGTCCAGGTCAGGGTGGAGCAGCCGCCCAGAGAGGACCAGGCAGGGTACCTACCGTACCAGGAGGCCAACAACAGAGGGGACCACTTCCACCGCAAAATCAGAAGTTCGCCCAGCATCAGCAGCAGAGAGGTGCACCCCAGGGGCGAGCATACGCCATGGCAGTCGAGGAGATCGAGCCAGCAGGAGACTTGATCACAGGTTCGGTTCTTCTCGATTGTATTCCTGCATTTACCTTATTCGACTCTGGCGCTTCCCATAGTTTTGTGTCTGTATCATATGCACTTCGACATCATTTAGACACAGAACCATTAGCTAGGACTTGCAAGATCATGACTGGTGGAGGTATTATCCTAGTCCGTGATCACTGCAAGGACAGGAGAGTATCAGTAGGAGGCTGAGACTTGAGCGTGAGTTTACTCGTCATGCCACTTCCGGGGTACGATATTGTGCTCGGAATGGACTGGTTGAGTAGACATCATGCTACTATAGATTGTTATAGAGGCAGAGTATTATTTAGACCACCAGGAGAGCCGGAGTTTGAGGTCGTCAGAGGAGCAGCGGAACAGAGGAGGAGCACATTTTGCGGAGCCAGGACGGAAGAAGAGGAGTTGCCACATCCTCTGATAGCGGAATTCCTGGATGTATTCCCAGAAGAGTTGCCAGGTTTGCCGCCAGACAGAGATGTTGAATTCTCTATAGACTTGGTTCCAGGAGCGGAGCCCATTTCACAACATGTCTATAGAGTCAACAACAGCGAGCTGGCAGAACTGAAGAAGCAAGTTGAGGAGCTGCAGGACAAAGGCTTCATCAAATCCAGTTCATCACCATGGGGAGCTCCGGTATTGTTCGTACCGAAGAAGGACGGCACGGTGCGCATGTGCATTGATTATAGAGCTTTGAACAATATCACCATCAAGAACAAGTACCCGCTGCCGAGGATAGATGATCTTTTTGACCAGTTGAGCGGGGCGAGGGTGTTTTCAAAGATTGATTTGAGGTCAGGCTATCACCAGGTGAAGGTAAAGAAAGAAGACACGCCGAAGACAGCTTTTCGGACCAGATACGGCCAGTTTGAGTTCATGGTGATGCCATTTGGTTTAACCAATGCGCCGGCAGTATTCATGAACTTGATGAACAAGGTGTTCCACCAGTACCTTGATAAGTTCGTAGTGGTGTTCATCGACGATATCCTTGTGTATTCCAAGACTCCGGAGGAGCACGAAGAGCACCTGAGGTTGGTCTTAGAGACTCTCAGGAGGGAGAAGCTGTACGGAAAACTCTCTAAGTGTGAATTCTTCCTTGACAAGGTCGAATTTCTTGGGCATGTGGTATCGGGTGATGGAATCTCGGTTAACCCAAAGAAGATCGAGGCAGTGGAGTCGTGGGCTACCCCCAGTTCGGTAGCTGAGATCAGGAGTTTTCTCGGGCTAGCAGGATACTACAGGAGGTTTGTACAAGACTTCTCCAAGATTGCAGCGCCGATGACCAGACTGACTAGGAAGGATGTGGATTTTGTGTGGACGGAGGAGTGCCAGGCTGCATTTGATAAGCTGAAGAAGAGGTTGACGACAGCCCCAATTTTGACGTTGCCATCAGGGTCAGGCGGTTTTACCATCTACAGTGATGCTTCAGGGAAGGGTCTGGGATGTGTTCTTCAGCAGCACGGGAAGGTAATTGCCTATGCTTCCAGGCAGTTACGCCCTTATGAAAAGAATTATCCCACCCACGACTTAGAGTTGGCAGCAGTTATCTTCGCTCTAAAGCTGTGGAAACATTACTTGTACGGAGAGCGTGTGGAGATCTTCACAGACCACAAGAGCTTGAAGTACGTATTCACACAGAAGGAGCTGAACATGAGGCAGAGAAGGTGGTTGGAGTTGATGAAGGACTTCGACATCTCATTGCAGTACCATCCAGGGAAGGCCAACGTAGTCGCCGATGCCTTGAGCAGGTATCCGACGGCTATGTACTTGACGACGGATAGACATTTGTTGGCTGATTTGGAGAGTTTGGAGATTGAAGTGTTAGTTCCCGGTACAGAGATTCAGATATGGGGATTGCAGATACAGTCCGAACTGATGGACAGGATCAGAGCTGCGCAGTACGAGGATGAGGCTCTGAGGAGTATCAGAGCACAGGTTCAGATGGGATTGTCGGACGACTTTACTATCGCAGATGACGGTTCTCTACGGCACGGCACAAGGATATGTGTGCCTAGTGGGGAACTGCGAGAGGAGGTTTTGCAGGAGGCACACCGCTCTCAGTACTCGATGCATCCCGGTGCCAACAAGATGTATCGAGACTTGAGGGAGCACGTATGGTGGTATGGAATGAAGCGCGAGGTAGCACGCTTCGTATCTCGGTGTCTAGTGTGCCAGCAGGTAAAGGCAGACCGGCAGAGGCCAGGAGGTTTGCTTCAACCTTTACCGATTCCCGAATGGAAATGGGAGCACGTGACCATGGATTTCGTTTCAGGGCTTCCACGTTCTCCAGGAGGGAAAGACGCGATTTGGGTCATCGTGGACAGGTTGACCAAATCAGCCCATTTCTTACCTTTCAAGGTGGGCACGTCGACAGAGAGGCTCGCAGAGATGTACGTGCGTCAGATTGTTAGGCTTTATGGAGTTCCTGTGAGCATCGTCTCAGATCGGGATAGTCGTTTCACTTCCCACTTCTGGAGGAGTCTGCAGGCTAGCTTGGGCACTCAGCTCAAGTTCAGTACCGCGTATCACCCCCAGACAGACGGGCAGTCTGAAAGGACTATTCAGACTCTCGAGGATATGCTACGCACTTGCGTTTTAGATCTCGGAGGTTCTTGGGAGGATCATCTGCACCTGGTAGAGTTTGCTTACAATAACAGCTACCAGGCCAGCATCGAGATGTCACCATTTGAGGCTCTTTATGGACGGAGGTGTCGTACACCGCTATCGTGGGACGACGTTGGAGAGAGAGCCTTGCTAGGACCAGAAATGGTCGTGGATGCAGCAGAAAAGGTGAAACTCATCAGAGACAGACTGCGAGTGGCGCAGGACAGACAGCGGCATTGGGCCGACAGCTACCGTAGACCCCTTGAGTTTCAGGTATAGATTGTTGTTTTCTGGTTGTGTTTGTTTGTTTGTTTAGAATGCATATTGAGACTGTTTTGTTTTAGGTTGGCGATCTAGTTTTCCTACGGATTTCTCCGACGCGTGGAACGATTCGTTTTGGCAGAGGCGGGAAGCTTAGCCCACGCTACATCGGACCCTTCAGTATTCTGGCGAGGGTAGGTGCAGTGGCATATAGACTGGACTTGCCGCCTGCATTGGAGGGAGTGCATAATGTGTTTCACGTGTCGCAGCTGAGACGGTACGTGGCCGACCCTAGTCACGTACTTGATCACTCGGAGATTGAGGTTGGTCCAACGCTCAGCTACCCTGAGCAGCCCGTAGAGATCTTGGACCGCAGAGAGAAGGTGTTGCGGAACCAAACTATTCCCTTGGTTCGTGTTGCATGGAGACATCACTCCCCAGGGGAGTCGACCTGGGAGAGAGAGGACGAGATGCGCGAGCAATACCCGTATCTCTTCTAGACTTGAGGTATATTTCCTTTTCTGATTTCATCCTTGTTGTAGTTCAGTCCAATTTCGAGGACGAAATTTCTTTTAGGAGGGTAGACTTGTCACTACCACTTTTCCATATAAGGGCAATTGTGTAATTTAGCTATTTTAAATAATTATGTATTTAATTAATTGCTGAGTTTTATAAACTAATTATATTATTATTAGTGATATTTGGTTTAAGGTAAACCCTAGAACTCATTAGGACAGACCCTAGTGAGTCAACCCTAATTTGTAAACCCTATTCTATCAAACCCTAGAATTTTAAGATTAGGGAGAACCCTCAAAACCCTAGACTGACTTAACCTGAGTCTATTAGGTCCTACATGACTTAACATAAAGGTTTAAACCTAAAGCTGTGCAAGGAAACCCTAGAACTAGGTTTATATATAAAAAGCAGCCTCTCACAAAGCCATCATTCATGTAAACAGGAGAAACCCTAGCCTCCACTAGAGAAATCCATCTCCCCACTCCAAAAATTCGAAACCCTAACCCTAGGTTCCATTTTCTCCTCCTCCAAAGCAAGAGAAGCAAAGAACGTGGGTCAGGGAGCCTTGGAGAAGAAGAGCCTCGTTGAAAAAACCTTCCCTGCAGGTAAAACTCTAGTTTTATTCCTTTAATTTCTGTTTTTAGATGGTAATGGCCATTGGGAACCCCAAATCTGTGTGTAGTTCGATTTTTAGGGTTTTTGGATTAGGTTTTGGTGACCAACATAGTTTTCCCTAATTTTCGTGAACCCTAACCCTAGGGGTTGCATGTAGATTTAATTCATCACCTACATGTAGGATAGATCTTGATTTTTAGGGTTTTTGGTTAGAGGGATTCATGGGTTGTATGTAAATTCGTGTTCTGCATGCTAGGTGTTTGGGGAAATGCTTCATAGGATGAATACCTACCTAATTTACTCTAAAAATAATCTAATTTGATGAATGATGTATATACATATATATTTATACATATGTATATGGATTTGATGTGTTGTATATATATGTCTAGGTTGTAGTTTTGTGGGTGTTAGAAGAGGGGAAACTGTGAAGGAGTTACTGTACAATCGGGTTCTGTGGGAGGATTTCTGTGTGCTGAATTTCCTGCATAGTCGGGTTTTGGGGGATCAGTAGGTGTAGGTGTAGATGGAGGGTGTGTTGCTGTGCCAGTCTCCACAAAACTGTTGGTGGACTAGTTAGATTCTGTGCACATGTGTATGTGAGTAGATGTGAAGTTCAATAGGAGGCTGTGCATGAACCTATCTATATGTATCTGTGTGCATGTGGCTGTGTTTATGTATCAGTTTCATCTCAGAAATTCTGGGTGTATATGGCTGTGTGAATACATATATATATTTCAGTGAGGTAATATGGGGTATCAGCAGTTGGGGGATCAGTTAGGTTCTTGTGTGTAACTCTGAGAGAGGGGGAAAAGTGAAGCAGTGACTGTGTGTTGTGGGAGCAGATACCTGTGTGCAGATTTGCTGTGCAGTGTATTAGAGTACCAGTGAACAATGTGCGAGAATCAATATGTTTTAGATACCTGAGAGAGTATTATGTATAGGTGTTTGTGTATCAGTCAATGAGAAGTAGTGTGTGGAAATTCCTGTGCACTGAGTGAACCTTGTGTAATGTTACCTGTGTTTCAGTAAGTTATTGGTGTGTGCATTGAGGGTAAGTTCATGTGTATTAGATTAGGTGAGGAGCATGACTGTGTGTAGGTATGTGTCTGTGTGTATCAGTTAGGTGATAGAATGTGGTGTGTGTGAGTGTTGTGTAAGAATTTAGTTCTGTGTATCAGAGTATATGTGTGTCAGTGTAGATGTGTAAATTATCTCTAAAACTAGTGCCAGGACCTGTGTGTGTGTGCCCAGGTTTTTAATCTCCAAATTCCAGTGTGTGTGTGAGATGACTAAAACCTAGTGTCTAGTTGATTATGTGCATCAGTGTGGGGGTATCCCAACTGGGTGTTTAAGTATCAGAACTTTGTGTTGGCATCAGTTTAGGGTACCAGTCCAGATGGGTGGACTGAACATGGTACTAGATGGTCAGGGCTTGGTATCAGTGAGGGGAGTGCACATGCTTTGTGAGTTAATTTTCTGTGCATAGGAATTATTCCTAATGTGTGATATGTGTGGTAGTGTAACTGTGGGTATACCTGTGTGTTTTTGGCTTAGGTTTAACTAGTGCTGTATGTGTGAGGACTATGAGTGTGGTGTATCAGATATCTGTGTCTGTGTGCAGGGAACAAGTATCAGTACAATTTGCACTGTGGCAGCAAGGTACCAGTAGCAGCAATGAGAGGCATTCACAGTAGTGGGTAGGATATCCATGTGTTTGTGTAGGAAGTTGGTGCCAAGTATTGGGAAGTGATGAGTTGTTAAGGTATTACTAGTAATTGCTGATACACTATAGTATCAGCAACTATAGTTGCCATGACTTGGGATATGAAATTGATCCAATCCATTGGCAGCTAGTATATATATATATCTTAGGTGACACTGAGTTGGGTTAAGGATTAGGATTAAGAGTAGGTAAGTATTAACTAGCAACATAGTATTTTTAGCATACTATTTAAAGTATCAGTACGTAAGTGTTAAGATATGTGTGGTATCTCAGTTAGACTAAAGTTTTCAACTAAAATCTAGGTACTAACTAGATATCATGGTACCTTACTATATAAGCTAATTGTGTATTAATAATATCTAGTATGGCAGTTATAGACTAGCATAAGACTAGCATTAATTAGAGTTTGACCAAATGATCTAGTTAACCATAGGTAAACCTAGAGTTGACTTAGTAAAACCTAGTATAGACCTAGAAATGGCCTAACACCCCATTTCAAATTTGCTAATCACTCTTATTATTTCCAAACACCATTTAGCATTGTTATCTTATATATAGGTCTTTGTGATCCCACTTTGGACATCGATCCTCATATTTTGCTCAGGACCACAGGCGAGTACATTCTCTGACAGTTTTCATGGTTGATTACTTCTATAAATTGTAGTGTATTTCATACTTGATTCCGACACTATGGATACACGGGTTAGCACCCTAGATCCCCATCACGAGGAGTCGTGGTTGGAATCCATCGTGCTAGCTGGGGGATGGGGAACTATTAGTAAATTGTGTGATCATATCCAAACATTATATGTACCATAGCTCACCCCACTTCTCACGTCGGGTGCAGCCTGACCACTTATATGCTCCATAGCTGTTATATATGATTAGCCTGACCACTATATGCACCATAGCTAACCATGCGGTTAGCCTGACCTAAAAGAATCATAGCTAATCATATATAACCAGCCTGATCCAGACCCAAGCCGATCACATAATAAACTAATATTTCAACCACTTAGTTAGATGTTTTATCTTTATTCAGATTTACTGTTCTAGCATTCACTATTTATGGCTCATTGCTAGATGCTCTATTGTCTATTTTCATTTCTCCAGTACTTCACATGTTCAGCTTTTATTTCCATCATGTATCTCTTACACTGTTTATAGATTTTGTCAATTTAATGAAACTGCTGTTAGTGCTTGTGCTTCGCTCCAATCCTGACTGGATAACAACATTTTCAGAGAACCTGGAGGACTTTTGCCCTACTCATTACGGTCCAGGAATAGAGGAGGATTTCACCCCAGAAATCCCAGAGGAGGTGCCTATCCTAGAGGAGAACTTGCCTGCCCATGTTTAGATTATTTTTCTGCATTATTGTTTTAGACTGAGACTGAGACTGAGATGTATTTATTTTTTGTGACTTTGTGAGGTCATTTGGACCCAGGATTTGAGTTGAACTTCTTGTGATTGGTTTAAATAGAACTCTTTTCAATTCTCATCGTGCCATTATGTTTATAGTTGTGATTGAGTATATTATAGAACTGTGATTATTTATCATTGTCCTCCGTACGGAGTTGAGACTATTGACAGGATATACTATGTTTGTGACCTAGACAGCGTTCTACCGCCGATGCTGCGGCGTAGGCTGGACGTACCCACGACTCATGCCCAATTTCCGGGTGCGGGTCGTGACAATAACAACAGCAACAATGCATAGCAGCAGTAGCAGCAGCAGCATCAATGCATAGCAGCAGCAATAATATGCATAGCAGCAACAACAACAATCCCGCATAGGGGCAACAACAGCAGTAGCAACAACATGCAATAGTAGAAAGTAGAAGCAACATGTTGACGATGGGTTAGAGGAATACGTTTGAGTGTTAGTAAGATATTGATGGTTAGGATATGTTGAAGTTTAGTGTCAGTTGTTAGTATGTTGTAAGTTGTTTTTGTTTGAATCCTAAGTTAGAAGGCTAGTTATGATATGTTATTGGTTACTTAAGCTATATATATATATATATATATATATATATATATATATATATATATATATATATATATATATATAATGTTAAGGTATGTTGAGTTGTGTATTGATATATGTTATGTGTGTTAGTATACTTTAGGCTATAGATATTAGCTATATGTATGAATGAGGATATGTATTATTAGATACACATGTTAGTATTACATTGGGTAGGTATGGGTATAAGATAGCTAGATTAGTATTACCTTGTGTTACCAAGCTAATTGCTAGGTATTGGAGTTAACTCAAGGTATTGGGTATTGTGTATCAAGATGAGTGTAGGTAGCGTGATACCGAATTATGTATCAACTACCATCGATGCTGCGGCGTAGGCTGGACGTTGTTCACTACTCGCGCCCTTACACCGGGTGCGGGTCGTGACACTTTCCCAATGAAAATATATCCTAGATTTATTATCAGAAGTTGGTTTACTGAATTGTAAGAGTGAAGATACACTAATAATCCAAATCACAAGCTTGAAGAATACCCAGACCAAGTGCCAACAGACAAAGGAAGGTACAAGAGATTAGTTGGAAAACTTATCTCTCTCTCTCTCTCATACTCGACCTGACATTGCCTATGCAGTAAATGTAGTAAGTCAATTCATGTACTGTCCAAGTGAAGATCATATGAATGCAGTGATTCTGATTCTTCGATACCTAAAGTCCTCCCCCGAAAAAGGACTTATGTTTACAAAAAATGATCACCTATGGGTTGAAGGTTACAAAATTGCAATTGACATTTCTCATAATCCAGTCCTAATATAGATAGTATAGCCTAGATACATAGCGTATGGACTCAATATCCTAGAATTGGACTCATACAACCTAGAAATAGTTAGTTTGACCAAGTTTAACCTAGAGTTGACCTAGTTTGACTATTTTGATCAAGAAATGGCTTAATGACCTAGAATTAGACTAGTTTAACTTATTTTCATTCCAAAATATTGTATTGATGTAATATTTCATATTTAGGTCTCCGAGGCACCGTTATGGATATCTTTGATACTGTTCACCGGATTCCAGGCAAGTACATTCTCTGATAGTTTTTCATTTATGATATCCCCTATGTTTCTTGTATTTAGTGTAGATATTCTTGATTTCTTGACACGATGGTTACATGGATTGGTATATACGGATCTCGTCATGAGATGTTATTTCTTGGTATTTATGATGTATCTTATATAAGCCTTGTCTCTCGTTCTTCTTGTACATGTACAAACATCGATTCTTGGGGAGACTAGCTACCTACCCAGTGAATCTCGTGTCATAACGTACCATGGTTGGATCCACTATACCAGTCGGAACGGAAAGTGTTAGTGTAGATATGTTATCATACCTCTCCTTGTGCATGTCCTTGTGAGTGTTGATAATACACTACACGCATGATTAACCAGACCCTAATCCTTGTGCAAGTTTCCAAGCCGATCACATGTTGAAGCTGGTACTCACTCAGATAGTAGTAGTATTTCTTGCTCATTTTATGATGCTCATTTCTTGTATTTAATTCCAGTATTCCTATTTTGTATATCTCTTGTACTTGTATCTTGCATCTTGTATATTCACTCTATTTACTGTTACATAGTTTTTATCATTTATTGGAACTGTTGTTAGAGGTGTACTTTGCTCCTTTCCTGACTGGATATATTTTTTCCAGATGACACTGAGGAGTGGTATCCCACTCACTACGGGCCTCAGAACGTAGTTGGCTTCGAGTCAGAGACTTTGGCTCAGGAGGGTCTCATTCCGGTTGAGACAGACGACCCAGTACCTGTAGCTCAGTAGATAGGTTATTGTACTCGATTTGTCTTCAGCATTTGACATTAGTATTTCTTATTCTATTTGATGACTCATTGGATATTATTTTTTTTGGTCTTGTGAGTTGTATTTGACTCTTCAGTTCTTTATATCATATTCGTGCGATTGTTCCATCTTATAGATATGCGATTGAGTATTTATACTTTATTGATGGCATTATATATCTTGATGATCATTATTGCTAGATAGTTAGTTTATCCAAACGGCGTTCTACCGTCGATGCTGCGGCGTAGGCTGGACGTTGTTCACTACTCGCGCTCCTACACCGTGTGCAGGTCGTGACACTTTTCCAACGAAAATATATCCTAGATTTATTATCAGAAGTTGGTTTACTGAATTGTAAGCCTGTAGATACACCAATAATCCAAATCACAAGCTTGGATAATACCCAGACCAAGTGCCAACATACAAAGGAAGGTACAAGAGATTAGTTGGAAAACTTATTTCTCTCTCTCATACTCGGCCTGACATTGCCTATGCAGTAAATGTAGTAAGTCAATTCATGTATTGTCCAAGTGAAGATCATATGAACGCAGTGATTCTGATTCTTCGATACCTAAAGTCCTCCCCCGAAAAAGGACTTATGTTTACAAAAAATAATCACCTATGGGTTGAAGATTACAAAGTTGCAATTGACATTTCTCATAATCCAGTCCTACATGATCGGACCAAACACGTGGAAGTAGACCGGCACTTCATCAAACAAAATCTTGAAGCCAAGATAATTCGATTCCCGTTCGTTAAATCCGAAGATCAGTTGTTAGACATACTTACAAAGGTTGTATGTAGCAGAAGCTTCTACAACTCACTTGGCAAATTGGACATCCGAGATGTATGCTCCAACTTGAGGGAGAATGTTGACGTGAGTTGTCCTCCGCGAGATTATAGGAGGGAAGTTATGGGATACACCTTAAATTCAGTTAATTAAGATGTGCATGTGTAACCAAATTTAGTTGTTTACGCTCTGTTATATACCCACTCATTCTTGTAAAGATGAGATTGAATTGGAGAGATTTTCTTATACTTTCAAACACTACATGCATCAGGTTACTTCATGGATGGAATGAGTTGTGCATGGAGGTGATAATTGCATGGATCTATGTTGGAAAATGCTACGTTGTAACTCCTCCTCCTCCACTCCACACACACACACACACACACCTCCCCCCCCCCCCCCCCCCCACCCCCCTCCCCAATATGGGTCCCATCTGGCCCCATCTCTCTCCTCCCTCTAATGGAAGTCGGCCACATGACGTTTTGTATGTAGGAAGGTTGTAAGCATTTGGTTGTAGGCACAGTCTCCTATGTTTGGACAAGCATAAGAAACTGATCTTGATAATTGTGTGTAGATACGGGCATTGTGTGTTGGAGATTCAGTATACATATCATGTGATTGATGATCACTGGATTTTGTAGAAATAGATGGATGATTGGCCATTCAATAATGCAAGTCATGAACCCCTTCTCTTGATCAACACAACAGGACCACTTGAACTTTGACTCGTCTCTAACATATAGTACACATTTGATTCAGAAATTGGGATTTTACTTGTTAGGCCACAGGGCGCATTACACAAATGCAACATCACTTCATTTCCGATTTTGACCTCTAAAATCAATATTCATTTTGGTCTGAACTCAAATTATACTGCTTGAACTGTTTCTCTCATCAATCATATGCGACTCCAGTTGCCATTCATATTTCATTGTCTTCACTGTTTTTGCTTCCTAATAGAACTGCCTTATCGACGTGTGCCCTTATCAATTATATGAGACGTTCCGTCACTAATTAGTCATTACAATGCCATCAAGTTTTCATGTTTCAAACGGAACCGTTATATGTCTAACTTACCAACCAGTGCTGTCTTTGGTGTCGTGACATGTTGGCTACGATGTAGGATATTTATGGAGATGGACACGGTTTGAATTCTCTCTTTGAAGCGTAGTTCCTAACCCGGTGGAATTAACATATCAAAAAAAAAAAAAAAAAAAAGCTTACCGACAAGTGCCATCATCAATTATGTAAGATTGTTCCAATTGTCATTTCATGATTTCATTGCCTCTGACATTCCACTGTTTTATGTATCAACATGTACCTAGAAAAATAGAGTTGTTACCGTCATTATGCCATTGACAATCTCAACCTTAGAAGTCAGAAGCGGGAGAGGAGACATGAGCGGAAGCGGAGAAGCACGACTACTTAGAAGAGTCTAAAGTTGGAAGCGTGTGCTAATAATTTTTTTTTTTTTTTATGTTTATTAACTATTGTTATCAAAATTTATAGATATCTTAATATCTGTAATAATTAACAAAGTTTAGTTCAAAGTTATAGAAAGATCATTCGCTGGTAATTTTTATGACCTTAAGGTAAGTAATCTTCAGTTTCTTATTACTTTGATAAACATGTATTAAAAAAATTTCTAACTTTTTTTTTTTCTTTCAAAATTTATGTTATATTTTAAAATTATAGTCTTGTTATGAAAAACGTACCCCCATCGCTGAGGAAACGAGCTTCCGTTGACGGAAAAAAAAAAACTTCCAGGTAAGAACCGTTGAATCGAGATTCTTACTAAGATCCGTTCATTACACAAACTTATATTTGCTGCGGCAGTTTTTTGACATTATATAGATATATATATATTTTTGATGCTTGCTTGCACTTGCATCTCAAGGCTCCCTCCTTTTCTGTGGATGAAAATGTCTGGGATCTATTAAGGTGATGTTTCACTTACTCTTTTGTTCGTCTTCTATTTAGAATCACACATTTGTTGGGTCTTTCTTTATTGCTTGCTTCTTAGGTATCCTATGCTTTGTTCCTTAGCATAGATAACTATGTTATATAGAGATAATGGTTGGAACGTAATGAAATTGATGTTTACTTCCGTCCCTTTCCTTCTTCAGGTTCAGCGTACTTATTTCTATTTTCATTGATCTACCAATTGTTCATTGTGATATTTTCTTCTTCTTCTTCTTCTTCTTATTATGTCACAAGGTCAAGCACAATGTTGGAATTTTCTAGGAATTGCCAGACTGGTCAACCAAGTTGGTAGGGCATTTGATATTGGTTTGGTCACCTATTTGGTAACATAGAAACGAAGAAGTGGAGCATTCTCGTTTTTTTTTTTGGGGGGGGGGGGGGGGGGGGGGGGGGGGGGGTGTGCTGTAATCTCTAGATTTCTTAGTATCTTATGTGTTAGTTTGCCTAT
>JAYESA010002188.1:0-28262 GCA_036927795.1 Iris macrosiphon
GGTCCTTTTATGGAAAGCGCTCCTGTCGTTGGAGAAACGCATTCTTGTCGCTGGAGAAATGAGCTCCCAAGTAAGAATCACTGAATCGAGGTTCTTACTTAGATTTGTTGACCTCCTAGGAGTTTCTTTCTTCTAAGATCCTTTCATCTCATGGTCACTAGCAATTGAGATTTTCATCACCTGCACACCTCTCAGCTTGGTTTGTTTTCGGCTTCTTGCTTATATTATCTTTACTTGGTGATTTTTCTTACTTGTCCCAGTGGGGACTTGTCCTCTTCCTTGGCTACTTTGATTTGGGCTCGCTTTTGTTTTGCTTGTTTTGCTCCTTGTACACCTCTCTCGATCTATGGGTTCTAGTTGGCTGATTTCTTTACAAAAGCATTCCGCCAATACTTCATCTCTCTTTCCCGAACAAGTTGTGGTTGACTACTCTCTACCATCAAATTGAAGGAAAGTATTAAAGGATACTATATGCTTCACCGCCCTTAAAGAGGTGTTCAAATTCAATATATATATAATCGGCTTTTTTATTTAAGCAGATCTGTGCAAATAATCGGATTTTTTTAAGTCATTTTGACCCTGGCATCTTATCTTCCAGTTGGAAAGTGCAAGGCAGCAATCATCTGTAGCGGGCTAGCTCACTGAATCGATATCTGTATTTGTATAAATATAAGAGATGCTTTTTGCTTTGTCTTTTAAGCTGTATCTACAATGTATTGGTAAGGATCTCCCCCACTGCCTCTTTGGAGGGCTGATAGTTGCTTGCTTGTCTAGTTCAGCCCCTACTAAGATTTTCGGGGTTCTTCTAAGATCATAGAAGCAATGCTGCAGAAAAAGAAGATTTGTTGCAATGTACCTCCATAGGAACCCAAAAAAAAAAGATGGAAGGAAAGGGACGTAGCTGCTCGACCGATAGGGAGAGGGGGGAAAAGACGCTATCCCATCCTCTTTCGCAGAGCAAAGCCCATTTTTGGCTCCCTCTATTAATAGATAAGGGGTCCTCATGTCGGAATGAACGAAACCTTAGGACAAGTTCAATTGCCGAAGACGCAATTGGAAAGGAAGACTGCAGTCATATGCCGGAAGAATGGAGCTCATCTCCTCAAAGAGTCAGCTAAGTCGCTCAACAAAAGAGGGAAGCGCCTACGCAAGCAGGTGGTCATCCGGAAACACAGGGGATAACTAGTCGGAATTTAAGAATTGAATTCGTCAAACAGCAGGGCAGTCATTACACCATTCGTGCAGTCGGTTTCATAGTCAGGCAGGCTTATACCATTACACTCACGAGCAGAATCAACGCTTGTGCCTACCTTCGCACACCTCCGTTACTCTTTAGGAGGCATCTGCCCCAGATAAACTACCCACCCCGTAGTGTCCCGCGCCCCTTTTTCTAGTTATTTCTTTTAGGCTAATTTACAGCTAAATATAATAAAATTTGACAAATAGACAACTTGCTATGATGAATTATTAAATTGTGCAAGTTAATACCATGAACTTTCTAGGCAGTTGGAACTTGCTACTTTCCATCACTTGATCGTCAATTTTGACGGTCAGCTGTAATTATTCGATACTTTTGACCCTAAAAATATTCCAAATTCCCAATCTCTTCCTCCTCCTCCCCTCATAACCCTAATCGTCCATTGTCCTACTCACTCCCTCCTCGATCAACCCGTCTTCCCGTGCGCTTCCTCCATATCCTACCTCCCCCTCAACCCTCTCCACTCCATTGATCTCGTCAAACCCTCCTTGTACCCCTCCCCTTCATGCAACCCACCCTCCTCGTTGAACCCCTCCCCGTAACCCACCTTCGCTATGCCTCCCTCTACCCCTAGGCTTCTCCCCCGGTTGGCCTATAGCCTCCGAGCCATGGCATTTAAGGCAATGACAAAAATGTCTTTTGTCAGAGTTGTTTGCAAAATAGACGATAGTTCAGGATATTTAGTTGCACAAAACAAAGTTTATGGTAGTAACTTGTCAATTTGACAAAGTTCATAATATTAAGTTGCAAATTAGCCTTTCTTTTATTGCTTTATCTCTTGGGAATATTTATTCCTTATTTGTATTATTGGTGAGTAATTATAATAATGTTAATGCTTGGAGAGAAATACAACAATAAAAACTCTTAATTTACACTATTTAATTATGCTTCAAAGTTCCAAAAGCGTAGATTATGTAGTTGAAGATGGCAACATGCATTTTGTTGGTAATGTATGTGCCCTGTAGAAGCCTAGAAGGTTCTTGAGTCACATTATTATTTTTTCATGCTTCTAGAACATGATTGATAATAAGGAACAAACAGAAACAAGCCAAACAGAGAACATCTATAAATATGGAAATTCCTACCTAAGTTTGAAGTTTACTAATGCTTGAAAATAAAATAATAGAATAATGGTAGATGTAAATTTGACGTTATGGGAGAAAACAGTGTTGTTTTTTAGACTAAACGGTGGAAAATCCCTCGTGTTTCCTTAATGGTAGTTAATGAAACAAAGACCCAAGTACAATAGTTAACGAAACAAAGACCACAAGAGAACTCTTGAAAGAACGAAATGATGAAAATACAAGATACAAGCTCTCAAACGAAAAATGAAATAAATGCCGGTTAGTCAAAACTTGCGTAGCTACAACCCATCGCTTTTGTTAAAAGTCCTTCATATATCTTGGATCTTCCTCTTGCCCTCGGTGCAACTATCCTACTATGAAGACGCAAATAAAACTACTGCCAAAGATCATGAGGTTAATGAACACATTTCAATGAAAATCATTGTACCGGTTCCTGCTAGTGGCTCATAACCTTGAGTAACCACTTGACTTCCCATAAGCAACTCAACTCATCGTCAAATGAACATTTCGGTTCCTGTTGGTGACTGGCCTCTTTGCAATTGAGTACCTGCTTCACATGAGTAGCTTGACCCCTCACCAAATGAACATGCACGTGGATTCCGAAACTCGTTCCAATGACAATAATCTTTCCGTTAGTGACTTGGTCCCACACCGACTGAATACTTGGATTTCCCATTGGTAACTTGTCCCCTTTGCAAACGAGTACCCAGCTCCCTGTTAGTGACTCGGCCCCTTTTCGGATGAACACTTGGGTTCTACTTGGTGCCTCATCCCCTCACAAATGAGTACATGGCTTCCTCTTAGTGACCCGACCCCTCGCTGCATGAACACTTGGGTTCCTATTGATGAAACGTCCCTCGCAAATGGGTGTCCAACTTCATTCAAGTAACTCAAACCCTCGTCAAGTGAACACTTGGGTTTCCATTGGTGGCTTGTCCCTCACAAATGGGTGTCCAACTTCCCGCAAGTGACTTGACCCCTCGTCGAGTGAACACTTGGGTCCCATTGGTAGCTTGGCCCTTCGCAAATGAGTAATCGGCTTTCCGTAAATGACTCGGCCACTTGCCGGCTCATTATCCCTCGCCGAATGAGCAGAACCCTTGCCCATGCCAATTATTTCCAATATGACTTTTTTTTGGCATCCCCCTTAATCTGGATCTTCAATGCAAAATCTAATGCTACAAAAACAAAAAAACAAAAAAACAAAAAAACAATAGAAATTTAGTAGAATATTTGGCTTGTTTATTATTGAGGTGGAGCTATATATATATATATATATATATATATATATATATATATATATATATATATATATATATATAGGAGAGGCTAACCCTTCTCTCTACTATTCTACTCAATGTGGGACTAAAAGCCTATTAATACTCTCAACGCTCCCCCTCAAGATGAGCGATAGATATCAATCATCCCATCTTGTTACATAGTTTAGAAAGACTCAATGAATTAAAACCCTTAGTAAGACAATCTGCGACTTATTTTTTTGAGCGAACATGCTCGAGCTTTAATATCCCTTTCTCTAGCTTCTCTTTGATGAAGAATCGATCGATCTCGATGTGCTTCGTTCTGTCATGCTGAACTGGATTGTTAGCTATACTTAGTGCAGCTTGACTGTCACTCAGAAGGCGTAATAGTGTTCCCTGGTCCAGCTTCAACTCTGTTAGCAGTACTTTTACCTACAACAACTCTGACACTCCCAGAGCTATAGCTCTATATTCTGCTTCAGCCGTTGATCGTGCTACCACGGACTGTTTCTTGCTTCTCCATGAGACTAGGTTACCCCCAACAAAGACACAGTACCCTAAGGTAGACATTCTATCATCCATGCAGCTTATCCAATCTGCATCGCAGTATCCCTCAACATCCATGTGTCCATATTCTTGAACCGTAGCCCTCTTCCAGGAGCCTCCTTCAGATATCTCAGAATATGAAAAACTATATCTATATGGCCCTTCCTTGGATCATGTATATAGAGACTCACTACACTCACAATAAATGAGATATCAGGGCGAGTGTGACCTAGATAAATTAATTTGCCTACAAGTCTCTGATATCTCTCACAATCAACCGATTCTCCCGTCTCTGCCCCTAACTTATCTTTCTGATCGATTGGAGTGACTGCCGATCGACATCCCAGCATACCAGTCTATGTGAGCAAGTCTAGTACATACTTTCTCTGAGAGAGGATGTTCCCATCTCTTCCTCAAGCCACCTCGATCCCGAGAAAATACCTTATCATTCCCAAGTCCTTTACTTCAAATTTCTTGGCAAGTTTTGACTTCACCTGGGTAATCTCCTCCTCCTCATCACCTGTGATCACTATATCATCTACATATACTGCAAGTATGGTGACGTGACCTCTCGCATGTCAGAAGAAGACCGTGTGATATGCATTAGTCTGGCTGTACCCCATGCCTGTGACAGCTTTCCTGAATCTTTTAAACCAGGCTCGAGGAGATTGTTTGAGTCTATACAGTGATTTCTTCAGCTTGCACCCTTTTCTATTGACTGTTTCGTGCAAAACCCCGGAGGCGTCTCCATGTATACTTTCTCTTGTAGATCTCCATAAAGAAAGGCATTCTTCACATCTAATTAATGAAGTTGCCACCCATGGTTTGCTGCAATAGAGAACAGGGTTCTCACAGTGCCCATCTTTGCTACTGGAGCAAATGTCTTATCATAGTCGATGACATAGGACTAAGTGAATCTCTTTGCAACCAATATTGCTTGTATCGCTCCATCTTTCCTTCTGACGTCTTCTTTACTGTGAAGACCCATTTTCATCCAACTGCTCTCTTTCCTTTAGGTAATATAACAAGTTCTCATGTCCCATTTCTTTCAAGTGCCCCAAATTCCTCTAACATTGCACCTTTCCATTTTGGATCTTCCTTCGCTTCCTGCCAACACTTAGGCAAAGATGTGGTGTCTAACGATGCAATGAATGTTCAATAAGTAGGAGATATATTAGAGCAGGATAAAAAATGGACAATGTCATGTTCATAACCATAACGATTAGGGTATCTTCTAGCATTACTGCAAAAAGATCTTCTTAAGGGAACATGAGATAGTGGAGGAGAGATCATACCATCCGAATCAGAGGAATCCGGTGCGGGAGATGCATCTTCAGGAGTTGGGACAGGGTTAGGCGAGGGACATGACACAGTAGGGGGCAATAGGCACAGTAGTGGACTGTTGTTTTCTCCTTCTATAGACTTGGAGCTCTGTAGATTCTTCTGTAGTCTGTTCCTCCCCCTGTATTGGAGCATCACTTTCTTTTTCCTGATTGTGTGCATCCTCATCACTTTTCTCATCCTCGCTATCTTCCTCTTGTTCCCTTGGACCAACTTCCATCATTGGACATGGAACTGAACTGACAATCACGCTTGGCCCCATCTTTCCCTCACTCCTAATACCTCCTTTGTTAGGTGTGTCACCAAATGCGGAGCCTTCACCTGAACCATTGTGGTAGTATGGTTCCATCTCTCTGAATGTAGCGTCCATGCTCACAAAGAGCCTTCGCTCCACAGAAATCCAGCAAGAATATCCCTTCTAAGTCCCTGAGTAGCTAACAAAGACGCACTTCACTGCCCGAGGGTCCAACTTTCCCACCGCATGCCTATTATCCTTCACCAAGCATACACATCCAAATACCTTTGGAAAAAATATACTTGTTCTCACCTGTAAGCATTTCAAACGGTGTCTTCCATCCTAACACCTGAGAGAGCATCATATTGATGAGATATGCAGCCGTCAACACGACATGCCCCCACAAGTGTTTAGGAACATTCATAGCAAACATCATTGACCGTGCCACTTCCAATAGGAGCATGTTCTTCCGCTCCGCCACGCCATTCTGTGCTGGTATATAGGCACATGAAGTCTAATGTTGTATCCCATGGGCTGATAAGTACTCTTCAATAACCTTGTTGGTATATTCTGTCCCATTGTCAGACCTCAAAATTTTTACCTTAGTACCGTATTGTGTTGTAACCCTGCGATGAAAATCTTGAAAGCATGAAAAGACATCACTCTTACTCTTCATTAGTATATCCAGGTGACACGAGTGTAGCATTTAATAAAGGTGACAAACCACTTAGAACTATTAACAACAGTTGTAGGACAAGGTCCCCACACATCAGAGTGTATCATATCAAAAGCAGCTAAACTTATATTTCCAGAACTCACATAAGAGCTTCTGATATATTTTTCAAGTTCACTAGTATGACAAACCATCTTTTTCTTATTAGCCTTTTGATACATAAAGGGATACATCCGACTTAGTAGAGTGAATGAAGAGTGTCCCATGCACAGATGTTGGAGTAATAATTATGCTTCCACAATCCTTCGCGGCTCCTCCGGTTGTGCTTCATCCACCAGTGACGCCAGTGCTGCATCCAGCCCATCCCAGTCTAAGTACCATAGCCCTTTATGCCAAGTGCCAGTCCCTAACTGTCTCTCCGTTTCCTTCTCCTGAAAAATTACCTTAGGAATGTCAAAGGAAACAACACAATTAAGTTGAAGAACAATGGCACCAATGGATAATAGATTAACATGAAAAGATGGAGCATGTAAGACATTAGTAAGAGTCATGGAAGATGTGCATTCAACTATGCCTTTACCCACAATGGGTCTAGCAGTACCATCAACAGTCTAAATGCTTTCAGGCGTCACCAGGTGAGTGTAATCTTGGAACTCATCATGGACACCCGTGTCATGGCGGAATGTCCCAGAGTCAATTATCCAATTTAGACTTCCTGGCATGTGGGTAGATTCAAGGGCATGAGCAGGTATACATGTTCTTGTATGGGCATAGTAGGTGATGTTACCCCCGGAGGTGGTTCGAGTCAATATTCCAGCAGTGTTGGCTCGACTGTCGCTGGTTCCAAGCTTCATGCTCCTCCATATTTCTAGTATTTTCCTCTCACTAGGGGTCATATCGGATGACTGACTCTCATTTCTCCTTTCTGCCAGATTTTTCTTGTGCCATCTAGAATAATTACCCCTGCCACCGACATAGCCTCCTCTGTCACCCCTACGCCCTCCACGGCTGCGTCCGCGGCGGCTGGACTGGCCTCTCAAAGGTTTCGTACAGAATTTGATGAAGTGTCCAGGGTCTCCACAGTTGTAGCACCCTCACCCTCCGGAAGAGTTTTGGTTAAAAACTGCTAGAGCTGATTTTTTTTTTCCGGAGAGCTAGTGGTGCTAGGCATCAGCTTCAGCTGTGCCTCTTCTTGTGCCATAGCAGCTATGGCCTACTCCAGTGATGACAGTCCGTGTTGTGCAAGTAAGACATTTCTCCTCTGCTCGAATGATGGGTTGAGCCCCTTCAGAAACTTCATCATCCTCTATCGCGACACATAGTCCATGAACTTCTGATAATGTTTGGCAAATGACGGTTTTACTTGCTCATCCTCCACGCCAGTGGGATCATAGTTGTCGAGATCTGACCAATACTTCTTCAGCAGAGCCGCATACTCAGGGATGGTGTGATCTTCTTGGACCACCTTATCAAGTTCATCATGTAGTTGGAAGATCCTCATAGGGTTGTCCGACCCTGAGTACATGTCTCTCAGCGTCATCCAAATGTCACCAACACCCTCCATAGCTTCCACATTGTCTGACACTTGGTCGGTCAATGAGGTTGTCAACTGTCCAGCTACAACATTGTTGACGATTTTTTACACAGCAAACTCCCGTGAGGAATGATCTTCAGGTGCCTTGGTTTGGCCATTCATAGAGCCCACCAAGCCCCTTGCCTTCAGAGTCCGCATCGCCTGACGCGACCACTTTAAGTAGTTGGAAGTACCCTCCAACTTTACCTCCAGTTTTTCCAACTTTTCCATTTTGTATGGTGAAGGATCCACCTCTGCGTGTGCAGCACGGAAGCTAGTATCGGTCAGCCTCCTGGAGAAGAGATCGTCTACCAAAGCCTTCATCTCTTTGGCCGTCAGCTTGCCCTAGATCATCTTCATCGTCTTTTTCTTCTCCTCTTCTATCAGCAAGGCGGTGACAAATCTAGATCGTCTCCACCTTTGATCGTCATCCTCTCCACGTCTATTGTTCCTCCTTCAGCGGCAACGGCGTCCCCGAGAGCCGCTGCTCATGTCCCGTGCATGGCTGCGACCCGAGGTCCCATGGCCTGAAGAGGAGGAGAAAGGCTGCGTTAGTGGCGACAGAGAGGGGGCGGGGGCCGGCGTGGAGAAGGGGGGATTGCTGGCCGGGGGGGTTGTGCTGGCGGCGGAAGGGTGGGGTCCGGTGGAGAGAATGGAGGCGAGAGGTTGGCAAAGGCGGGGTTTGGAGGGGGGGACGGCTGTGGAGTGAGGTTAGGGTTAGGGTTTGGTGGAGAAGGTTAGCGGCTAGGGCTAGGGCTAGGGTTAGGGTTTGGTGGCTCTGATACCAAGTAAAAATTTAGTAGAATACTTTGCTTGTTTATTATTGAGGTGGAGCTACATATATATAGGAGAGGCTAACCCTCTCTATACTATTCTACTCAATGTGGGACTAAAAGCCCATTAATACTCTCAACAAAAACAATGCTTCCCAACTGATTCTTGTTGTTGATGGTTGCCATATCCACACATTACATCCAATCCGTTAAGATAATCGCCGGTCCAACACGACCAACCGTTGTTGCAGACGAATATGCGTGCAGTGCCCCTCGGTACCAAAACCACAGCAGGTGCTGCTTGCATTCCAGACCACGCATGGAGAGCTGCCTGTAGTCAGAATCATGTGCAGAGGAGCTGCCCCGAGGTGCTGTCTGAACCTGAAATTGCATTCTGAGACATTGTTAGACGTCGGACTCCTACTTGGAGGTATTGCCCGGGAAAGTTGCACTTGGATGTCCTTCACCATGAGATCTTTGCACGAGGCTATTTCCAGTACCAGAATTCGTGCATGGGGGCTGCAGACAGTGGCTCTTGATGTGTCATCTCATCAATGTGGGATGGTGTAGATGGTGAAGCCAACTCAACATGGTTGGGAGAGTTCTAGCCCCCCAAAAGGGGAAAAATGAAAAAGAAGAATGGAAAGGGAGAGACATGAGAGAGGATGGGGGGTGGGTGGGGGTGGGGGGGTTGGGGGGGGGTGGGGGGGCAGTAGAGGCAAGAACTTGCCTCCCCCCACAACACACAAACACACACACACACACAGGATTGCTCTAAAAATAGGTCCCAACTTTGGGCATATCATTTTGCCTTTGGTTGAAACCATATATCTTGTCTCTCTTCAGACAACGAAGGTAACAGCTAAAGGTGTCCAGTTTGATCCATCCTACACCATTTGATGAATATATACCTATTATATCTTGTCTCTCTTTGGTTGGAACCATATATCTTGTCTCATTTGCCTTTGGTTGGAACCATATATCTTGCCTTTGTTGTATATATAGCTATTATTATCGATGAATGAAATGAGGTTGGATATTTCCCACGGAAATAACATGATATCAGAGCCATCTAGATCCAATCCTAGCGCTCTCTTCTTCTACTTATTTCCACTCTATTTTCTTCCTCTCCTAACCACCCACAGCCACCAGACCCAAGCCGCTAACATCGACCTCGCCTTGCCATCCGCAACCGACACAGGCAAGTTGGCGCTACCATCCTTGTCCAGCCGCTCGTGGTCGACTTCGATGCCCGCTAACAGCCAATGACTCGCCACGCTAGAACCAGCATCATCAGTGACTCGTTGCTCGTCGCCGACCCTCACCGACGACCAATAAACTCTCATCGACCCGCACTGAACCCTGCTACATCCTCGACGACCACCGTCGCACCCTCTCCGACCATTACTGCACACTTGCAAGCTTCCCTTAACTATGTGCAATTGGACTTATTTTTTCTACATCTATTTCTCTCCGTGTTTTCTCAATTTGGATATGATGTTATTAGCTTAGGCTTTCAGAGAGTTTGATTTGTGTGGACTTGGAGGGTTGTGATTGGGCGGACGGATTTTGTTCTTGTGTCGACATGGAACGTTGTGACTAGGGTTTTGCACTTTGGTGTCGTCTATTTGGGCTATTTTGGGGCATAGCGCTTAGGAGATTTTTTCCCTACTATTGGTGCATGTGTCTACTACTCTCTTCTTGGTCTACTATTTTTAACAGTATCGTACTTTTGCAATTACTACTACTCGACATTCTTCGAGTAGTCTATTATTCTACTTCAGCTATTGTGTCGCATCGACTCCTCAGATTCTCAGACTTGTACTACTAGTACTATTGTGCTATCTTTTATAGCCTCATCTATTGTGCGGCATTGTACTCATTGAAGCACTTTGATTATTTGTTTTCTCTACTACTGCAACTATTACAGTGATAACTCCTAGCCATTTATATCCGGATATTAGAGCATGTAATTGGCTCTCAGGATTCCCTACGACGTTCAATTGCAGCTTCACTGGGTACTACTCTCGACGAGTTTGTCTTCTTTTGTCTATTCTGATCTACTTTATTCTGGTGTGTGGTATGCTGCAATTCTATTATTCTGCTAATGCATCTGCTATTTTTGAGATATTGTGCGAGAGATTCTATGTTGGATTCCTCTACTTCAGTCTCTCGTATCTCAGTTCAGTTCTTGGGCTTAGGCCATGGTTATGATTAGGGGGGAGTCCGTTGAGATCTTTCTATTGGACGTTCTACTAGTACATCTCGGCTTACTCGTCTATGTGCACATTGTGGTCGTACAAACCAATCTTCTTATTGTTGTCGGCTAAAGAAATGGCATCCATTCTTGGGCACAACGAGTTTCTCCGGTGTCATATATTGCTACTACCGCAACTCATTGCTCTCTATTTTGCTCTTTTGTGGTGATTCATCATGCAGAATATGACCGCCTTCTTCGCGCTTGGTTGACTCGTATTCCGGCTCTACCTTCTACACTTTGATCCGGATGTTGCTTTTGCTGTTCGAAATCGTCTATGATATTACATTATGGTGCCACCTTGCATGTTACAGGTGATCCCAGGTCACAGTTCTCTCGAATGCAATATATATTTGTCTACTCTTTTGCCAATTTATGTTGCGGATAACCAGGCCTCCACAGTTACACGGACAAGAATATTTAAGTTTCTCCTATTACCTTAGATCACGTGCTTTATGCACCTAAGTTCCCGTGAATCTTCTGTCTATCAGCAACTTGACCAGGACTTTACCATGTGATTTGTCTACTTAAGAGTATATGAGACACGATTTATGTAATTGTGCATCTCATGGTATTATTGAGCAAACTTCTTTTTCTCATACATCTCAACACAATGGTGTTGAGAAGAGAAAAAATCGTCATCTATTAGATATTGTCCACACTATGATGTTTTATATGAATGTTTCCAAGTATCTTTGGCGTGATGATGTGCTTACTGCGAACTATATGATGAATCGTATGTTGTAATTGTTAAGTATTAGTGGGTGTTTAGTCCTACATCTAGTAGAATAGTAGAGAGAGGGGTTAGCCTCTCCTATATATATGTAGCCCCACACACCAATAAAATTAAGCCAAGTATTAAACCAATTTTTTATTTGGTATCAGAGCGAAATTCTTCCACCATTCTCCAAACCCTAACCCTAACCCTCAAACAGCTGCCTCCCCTCCCTTCTTTTCCCGCTAGCCCCGGCGACCGCCTGGCCACGCACCGCACTCAACACCATTGTGCTGAGATATATGAGAAAAAGAAGTCTGCTCAATAATACCATAGGATATTGTCCACACTATGATGTTTTATATGAATGTTTCCAAGTATCTTTGGCGTGATGATGTTATTACTGCGAACTATATGATGAATCGTATGTTGTAATTGTTGAGAGTATTAGTGGGTGTTTAGTCCCACTTCTAGTAGAATAATAGAGAGAGGGTTAGCCTCTCCTATATATATGTAGTCCCACCACACCAATAAAATTAAGCCAAGTATTAAACCAAGTTTCTATTTGGTATCAGAGCAAAATCCTCCCACCCTTCTCCAAACCCTAACCCTAACCTTCACACAGCCGTCCACCCTTCAACGCCTCCAGCAGCCCCCGCCGACACCGGCGACCGCCTGGCAGGGCGACGCCGGCCTGCCCCGCCACCGCGGCTGCTGCTGTTGTTCCTGTTGTTGTCGTGACTGCTGCTGTTGCCGCTGCGATCCCGGCAACCCCTGACCCTGTCGATCTTCTTCTTCGTCTTCTCTCCTGCAAGTTGTAACTCGGTTATGTCCATATGCAACTGCGATTGCACGGAAGAACGAAAAATTTAATATTCTAATTATTGTTTTGTAGCAGTAAATTATAATCGGGATATTAATTATAGTTGCTTGTTGGATCAAGATATATCAGTGAGGGAACTCTTGTGTGAACTCCTGATCTCTACTACAACTGTCGGTTCCTCCTTCTCGTCAGGCCATGCGACCTCGGGTCGAAACCGTGGTTGGGACATAAGCAACGACTCTTAGGGACACCGCTGCCACTGAAGGAGAAATAGTAGACGTAGAGAAGACGGCGATCAAAGGTGGAGACAATCTAGATATGCCACCGTCTTGTTGATCTTGCTGATGGAAGAGGACAAGAAGACGATGGAGACAATCTACGGTAAGCTGACGGGCCAAGAGATGAAGGCTTTGGTGGACAATCTCTTCTCCAAGAGGCTGACCGAGACTAGCTCAGGTGGTGCACACCTAGATGTGGATCATTCACCATACAAAATGGAAAAGTTGGAGAAACTGGAGATAAAGTTGGAGGGTACTTCCAACTACTTGAAGTGGTCGCGTCAGGCGATGCAGACTCTGAAGGCAAGAGACTTGGTAGGCTATGTGAATGACCAAACCAAGGCACCTGAAGATCACTCCTCACAGGGATTTGATGTGTGGGAGATCGTCAATAATGTTGTTGCTGGATGGTTGACAACCTCATTGACCGACCAAGTGTCGGACAACGTGGAAGCAATGGAGGGTGCTTGTGGCATTTGGATGACACTGAGAGATATGTACTCAGGATCAGGCAACCCTATGAGGGTTTTTCATCTACAAGATGAACTTGATAAGGTGGTCCAAGAAGATCACACCATCTCTGAGTATTCGGCTTTGTTGAAGAAGTATTGGTCAGATCTCGACCACTATGACCCCATTGGCGTGGAAGATGAGCAAGTGGAACCGGCATTTGCGAAACATTATAAGAAGTTCATGAAGTATGTTTTGCGACAGAGGATGGTGAAGTTCCTAAAGGGGCTCAACCCAGCATTCGAGCAGAGGAGGAATATCCTACTTGCTTAACCCAGGCTGCCATCACTGGAGGAGGCCATAGCTGCTATGGCACAAGAAGAGGCATGACTGAAGCTGATGCCTAGCACCACTAGCTCTTTGGGAAAAAAATCAGCTATAACAGCTTTTAACCCAAATCCTTCCGGAGGGGAAGGGTGCTACAACTGTGGAGACCCTGGACACTTCATCAGATTCTGTACGAAATCCCTAAAAGGCCAGTCCAGCGGCCACGGAAAAAGTCGTGGAGGGAGTAGGGGTGGCAGAGGAGGCTATGCTGGTGGCAGAAGTAATCATTCCGGATAACACAAGGCAAACCTGACAGAAGAGAAAAGTGAGAGTCAGTCACCCGATATGACCCCTAGTGAGAAAGAAATGCTAGAGATATGGAGAAGCATGAAGCTTGGAACCAGCGACAGTCGAGCCAACACCTCTGGGGCATAAACTCCAACCACTCTGGGGGTAACATCACCCACTATGCCTATACAAGCACATGTATACCTGCTCATGTCCTGACATCTATCCACAGACCAGGTTGGATAATTGACTCTGGGACATCCCGCCATGTCACGGATGTCCATGATGAGTTTCAAGATTACACTTACCTGACAATGCCCGAAAGAATTCAGACTGCTGATGGTATGGCTAGACCCATTATGGGTAAAGGCGCAGTTGAGTGCACCCCTTCCATAACCCTTACTGATGTCTTGCATGCTCCATCTTTTTTCGTTAATCTATTGTCCATTAGTGTCATTATTCTTCAACTTAATTGTATTGTTTCCTTTGACATTCCTAAGGTAATTTTCAGGAGAAGGGAACGGGAAGACGGTTGGGGACTGACACTTGGCATAAGGGGCTATGGTATTTAGACAGGGGTGGAGTGGACGCAACACTAGCATTACTGGTGGAAGAAGCATAACCGGAGGAGCCGCGAAGAACAGTGGAAGCAGAATTATTACTTCGACATCAGCACATGGAACACTCTTTATTCAGTTTACTGAGTCGGATATATCCAACTATGTATCAAAAGGCTAATAAACAAAAGTTGGTTTGTGATGCTTGTGAGTTTGGGAAACATACCAGAAGCTCTTATGTGAGTTCTGAAAATTGAAGTTTAGCTACTTTTGATATGATTCACTTTGATGTGTGGGAACCTTGTCCTGCAGTTAATGGTTTTAAATGGTTTGTCACATTTATTGACTGCTACCCTCGTGTCACCTGGATATACCTAATGAAGAGTAAGAGTGATGTCTTTGCATGCTTTCAAGATTTTTATCACAAGATTACACCACAGTACAATGCTAAAGTAAAGATTTTGAGATCTGACATTGGGACAGAATACACCAAGACTATTGAAGAGTACTTATCAGCCCATGAGATACAACATCAGACTTCGTGTGCCTATACACCAGCACAGAATGATGTGGCAGAGCGGAAGAACATGCACCTGTTGGAAGTAGCACGGTCAATGATGTTTGCCATGAATGTTCCTAAATACTTGTGGGGACATGCTGTGTTGACGGCTGCATATCTCATCAACATGATGCCGTCTCAGGTGTTAGGATGAAAACACTGCTTGAGATGCTTATATGAGAGAATACGTACATTGTTCCCCCAAAGGTATTTGGATGTGTATGTTTTGTGAAAGATAACAGACCTGCAGTGGGAAAGTTGGACCCTCAGGCAGTGAAGTGCATCTTTGTTGGCTACTCATGGACTGAGAAGGGATACTCTTGTTGGAGTCCGGTAGAGCGAAGGCTCTTTGTAAGTATGGACGTTACATTCAGAGGTGGAACAATAGTACCACAATGGTTCAGGTGAAGGCTCCGCATTTGGTGACACACCTAACACAGGAGGTGTTAGGAGTGATGGGGAAGATGGACCCAAGCATGATTGTCGGGTCAGTTCTATGTCCAATGATAGAAGCTGGTCCAAGGGAACAAGGGAGAGATAGCGAGGATGAGGAAAGTGATGAGGATGCACATAATCATGAGAAAAGAAGTGGTGACAATCAGGAGGAAGAAAGTGATGCTCTAGTGCAGGGGGAGAAACAGACTACCGAATAATCTACAGAGCTCCAAGTCTACAGATGGAGAAAGCAGCAGTCCACTACTATGTCTATTACTGTGCCTATTGTCCCTACTGTGCCATGTCCCTTACCTAACCCTGCCCCAACTCTTGAAGATGCACCTCCCGCACCGGATTCCTCTGATTCAGATGCGGATCCCTCTGATTCGGATGGTATGATCTCTTCACAACTTTCTCATATTCCCTTAAGGAGATCTTCTCGTAGTAATGCGGGAAAAGCTCTTAATCGTTATGGTTATGAACATGATATTGCCAATTTCTTATCCTACTCTAATATATTCCCTACCTATCGAGCATTTATTGCATCGTTAGACACCATCTCTTTGCCTAAGTGTTGGCAGAAAGTGAAGGAAGATCCAAGGTGGAGAGCTGCAATGTTGGAGGAACTTGGGACACTCGAAAGAAATGGGATATAGGAACTTGTTCCGTTGTCTAAAGGAAAGAGAGCAGTTTGATGCAAATGGGTCTTCATAGTAAATGAGACGTTAGAATGAAAGGTGGAGCGGTACAAGACAAGGTTGGTTGCAAAAGAATTCACTCAATACTATGGCATCGACTATGATGAGACATTTGCTCCAGTGGCAAAGATGAGCACTGTGAGAACCCTGGTCTCCCTTGCAGCAAACCATGGATGGCAGCTGTATCAATTGGATGTGAAGAACGCTTTTCTTCTTGGGGACCTACAAGAGAAAGTATACATGGAGACCCCCCCGGGGTTTTGCACGAAGCAGTCGACGAAAAAGATGTACAAGCTAAAGAAATCACTGTATGGGCTCAAGCAGTCTCCTCGAGCCTGGTTTGATAGATTCAGGAAGGCTGTCACAGGCATGGGGTACTGCCAGACTAATGCAGATCACACGGTTTTCTTCCAGCATGAAAGAGGCCACATCATCATACTTGCAGTGTATGTGGATAATATAGTGATAACAGGTGATAATGAGGAGGAGATCACCCAGCTGAAGTCAAAACTCGCCAAGGAATTTGAAGTGTAGGACTTGGGAATGATGAGGTAATTTTTCGAGATCGAGGTGGCTCGAGGAAGAGATGGGATCGTCCTCTCTCAGAGAAAGTATGTATTAGACCTTCTCACAGAGACTGGTATGCTGGAATGTCGATCGACAGTCACTCCAATTAATCAGAAAGATAAGTTGGATGCAGAGGCAGGAGAGCCTGTTGATCGTGAGAGATATCAGAGACTTGTAGGCAGATTAATTTATCTAGGCCAACTTGCCCTAATATCTCATTTGCTGTGAGTATAGTGAGTTGCTAAATGCATGATCCAAGGAAGGGTCATATGGATGCAGTTTTTCGTATCCTGAGATATCTGAAGGGGACTCCTGGAAGAGGGCTATGGTTCAAGAAAAATGGACACCTGGGTGTTGAGGGGTACTGCGATGCAGATTGGTCAAGTTGTATGGACGACAGAAGGTCAACCTCAGAGTACTGTGTCTTTGTGGGGGGTAACCTAATCTCATGAAGAAGCAAGAAACAGTCTGTGGTAGCACGATCGACTGCTGAAGCAGAGTATAGAGCTATGGCTCTGGGAGTGTCAGAGTTGCTGTGGGTAAGAGCACTACTGACGGAGTTGAAGCTGGACCAGGGAACACCGTTGCTTCTTCTGAGTAACAGTCAAGCTGCAATAAGTATAGTTAACAATACAGTCCAGCATGACAGAACTAAGCACATCGAGATCGATCGGTTCTTCATCAAAGAGAAGCTAGACAAAGTAATATTAAAGCTCGATCATGTTCACTCAGAAGAACAAGTTGCAGATTGTCTGACTAAGGGCCTTAATTCATCGAGTCTTTATAAACTATGTGACAAGATGGGGATAATTGATATCTATCTTCCATCTTAAAGGGGAGTGTTGAGAGTATTAGTGGGTGTTTAGTCCCACATCTAGTAGAATAGTAGAGAGGGGTTAGCCTCTCCTATATATATGTAGCCCCACCACACCAATAAAATTAAGCCAAGTATTAAACCAAGTTTCTATTGTAATGTTCCGCTCCGAGAGGCATTTTGTTAGCTTCTTGGATTGATTAGACCGTTGTGATGTTAAGTTGTACTAGAAATCGAAAGATTTGAACGATGATGCAGACTTGCTTAACTTGATCGGATATGATGGTTTATGGAGCGTGGTTCACTTATATGGTTATTTTAAGAAGATCGTGCATCACATCAAATTATCTTTTTGCGGAATCGTTCGATATATGTGTAATCGGAACAAATTTTTTTTTTTATCATGAGTGGTGTTGGTTCTCCTTTCCTATTTCTTTATGTCCTAATAAAAGAATTATCTTGATTTCCTTGCAATGTTCTTATAATGATGATGCCTCAGTAAAAGTAAAAGATAAAAGATGACATGCAATTTTTATACAAGAATGGTATAATATAAGTTGCACATGAGAAATGATTTGATATTATGAAATGCAAAAAAGTTAGGACCGATAGGTCACCAAATGAATGATGAAAATGTTAGGACTGATAGGTAACCAAGTGAAGATGGAAATATTGGAACCGGTAGGTCATAAGTGCTACTTCAGAATTTAAATGTGAGAATACGAGCATTGACTCGATGAATGATATGTACAAGTAGAGATGTTGGTTGCATTTACTTTCAGTACGTTTCATGCAAATTATGCTTTATAGTTATGTTGCGTATGCATTTGTATGGTCATGGAGGCATGGACAACTTGTACACAAGATTTGGTAAATTTGGTTGGACGATACCCGGGACACCGGGACTTCTTCGACCTAGGAAGAAATATTTGGACATGCTAATAAACACGAGATATTGCTAGACCTTCATTGAGACTAGCTACCTGCTCTGAAAGGGTACGTCGCAATACCATGTAAAAGTTCTTGCTGCTAAAATAAGAGCACTAATGACCGTCATATAGTTAGGTTGCATATTAATCACAACTTTTATGTAGGCTTAACAAATTTGATGCAGGGACAATTTTATGTTGCTTAAATTTATAATATTTAATCATTAGTTTTTCAGGGATGGGCGAGTCGACTATTGGTAAGAAATCACTTTAAAGTGACATAATATGTCTTTCATATTTTTAATTAATATTGCTGAATATTCTATCCTGCTAGCGATTATGAACAATCAATCGACCCTAGTTCCTAATAGAAAGACCACTTAATAAAATTGTATGCTCACATGAATATTGTGTTGGTTTAAGTGAGTTGGGTCGGCCCCTCTTACCGATACATTTCCTAATGTGCTGACACCCTCCTCTACAGATGCGGGGAGTCGCTTGGATAGTTCTGATACAATCGGAGAAAACGTTCGACGAGTTGAAACTTTCTTTGTAAAGTGTTATCTGTGCTTTAAAGAACACAATGTATGGAACGATGTAAATTCTTTGAAATCAAGAGTTGTAAGCCAAGTTGGCATATTAAGTTGGCTATTGTGAGCCTTTGTATTCTGCTACAAAATATCAATATAAGATACTTTTCATATGTTTTGTTATGATTTAATTTGTCTCCTTCCGCTGCGGCAATCTTGTTTTGAGATCAATTATTGACCGCACACATTTATATCTTGTACAAGTACAATTTAGGCTTGTGCAACATTTTGTCTAGTGATGACTTTTCGGTTCTTCAGAACCAAGACATCACATAATGGTATCAGAGCCGGGTTAATTTTCTTATAACCTCATTTTAATTTGTTTTAATTTGTTTTAATTCTAGGTTGCTTTCGCTGTCGAAAGTCCCTTGATCCTCCTTCTACTGAAAGTTCCATACAATAAATCTAAATATTGTGTGATGCCATGGGTGGATTTTATTGACTAGTAATGATACTGAGAAACACCAATAGGTGAATTGTTGCAATGGTATAACAAAATAATTTGTAAAGCAAAAGTGAATCAACAAAAGCCAACATATGTGATGTAATCAATTAAATAGCGGTATTATATGTTAGGAAAAAAAATTGTCTAAATTTTAATGAATGAGGTCAACAAAAATTTTAAGTTGATTTAGGTGTATTGACTTTGAGTTATAATTCGGATTTTAACAAGATGATTGTTATGTTTGTGGTCGGCAGGGCCACCATATAAAGGATATTCTGGAATAAATGTTGGATCAGTGGAAAAAAAAAAGTATGGTGCCGGGAATGACTTGATTTCTGAGTGATATATGCTTCAACCCTCGTAGTAATGACATGTGCTTCAGACCCTTTTCGTATAGATAGCGATACGTCTATCCGTGAGGGGTGGCATAGTGCCGAGACTTAATTAGGAGTTATGCCCTGCAATATTTTGATTTCGAGTGTCCCTTGGTAAATTGAGTTCGAATGATCAAGAGGAGGCACTTGTCAATTTAATATTATGTTGGATAAAAAATTGAAAGATATAGAATGGATGACTTGGCTGGGAACAATGAAATGAATTATACATTTAGACGGTGATTTGAAATAGTTAGATAAAGGTTTTGAAATAAGTACAAATCAAAGATTTATTTGGAAAAATAATATGGAGCATATATTGAATGATTATTGGAATGGGTTGGATGAAAACCATAGTTTGAACATCAATGATTTGGTTGTGCAATTGAAAGTTTTTTTATGGAATATTTGCTAATGACCCAAAGAATGTGGAGAGTTGTGCCATTGACCTAAGATAGTTCAAAGTTAAATTGACTTTAGGTGGAAAATATCTATTTACATGCCTAGTTCAAAAGGTAGCATCAGTGAACTGAAAAAAACTCGAGCTTAATATAATGGATAGTTTTGTATATGTACATGTATGCTTGAAGGATTAAGGTGTATTAATAAGGGATACACGTTGACCGTGGATAATGTAGCAGCATGGATAACGTTTTGGTTAGCATGTTAAGTTACCTCATTAGCTGCATATGCGCCACTGCTTTATCAAACCAACAAATTAGCCACTAGAATCGGGCCGGGCAAACTCGTTGAAGTAATTTGATTTATGTGATTCTTGTCATATAGACTACGATAGTATGATTGATAATGTCGGACGATCTGTACCTTGGTTATGTGACCGGGGTATAGTAGGTTTGGATATTTGTCGAACCTGGTTTAACAAATATAGAATTTTCTTATGAGAGGATGTGATACGAATAAAGTTGGTGGCTAATGTGAATTGCTAAGTTAACCCTGACCGTATCGGAATAGATTTTGCAAAAGTAAGACTCGATCAAATGAATTATGAAAATATATTTATCTTATGGATTGGTTAATAAGTCGATGGTACTGTATGGATAAATTTAACACATAGAAATTGAGTATAAGTTGGGAAATAATTGAGAGCAAAGATCGTAAATGATAGACTATTGAAGTTAACTAAACTGAATTAGAATAGTTAACCTTATTTCGTGAACAAATTGGCTATACAGAAACTCAAGTATTATATAATGATACAAATTGGAGTAAACTTATGATTTTAGGATTATGAAAGTAACAAACTGAGACCTACATAATTTGGAATTTATTTAAATTGACATGATGGATTCATGATTTGGACTACGAAAATCGTTCGGATTAGCTTTATCGATTATGGTACAACTGAGAATAATTTTGTCGAGTATAGCATCTCAGGGTGAATATATTTTGTAGATAAACTTTGACCCTAGACTATTAAATGTTTTCCTGGTTAACGAATTGGTTGGCAATAGTGCTTCAGTTGTTCGGGTTGGAACCAAGTAAATTAGGAGCACCACAGCCGTCACACTTTATTTGGCAATGTTAGTGCAACAGAATAACAAAACTTTCAATGTATTATGAGTGGAAGTAGCATAATCAGCTTTGTACTTTGTTCACTATGATTAGCTTTGACGGTTCATCTTCCATCCACCAGAGCTTGACTATTTCTCTGTCCTGCTGTTCCAACTTCTACTCTTGCTTAAGAATAGTTGTGGGAACCTGGCTCAATTATAGGCCACAAACCCATGTGATCTGAAGTTCTATAAATTAAAACTCCACAAACCCATGTGATCTAAAGATATATAAGATCAGAACTTTATTTTGAGATCTACGGCCACAAGCCTAGGGTTGAAATCTCAAACCTAGGAGAAGTTAATAGGTAAGTAAAACAAAGAGAAGCAGAAAAAAGTAAAAACTCGAATGAATCATCACCGTGCAAAAACTGAAAATTCAATACTCTTCCTATGTTCTCCTAAACTAAGAATAACATATTTTAGCAGTGTTCTAAAACATGGAAGATGATAATAGGCATCCATGTGATGGATTTGAGACGAAATGGAAACTGATAATAACTTCCGAGCTCTCTCAAGTAGGTTCGCAATATCGTATCAAAATTGGTATCGGACCCTTCCTATGAGTATCGGGATCGGTGATATTGGCAATATCGGCGATTTCGGATCAGAGTATCAAAATTTTTGATATCTGAAAGCAAATATATTAAAATTTTAGAAAAAATATTTTGTACATTTAGGCATAATTTTAAGTATTTTTTGTGTTGTTTCTTAGTAATTTTGGAATTGAGTGAAATAGTAGTCCCCCCTTCCCGATTGGTTTACCTGCAATATATAAGTTTTCTTCTTTACATCCTTTTACAACCTTATTATGGTTTTACAACCTTGTCGATTGGACTTTTTCGTTCAATTTTCTTTGTCAAATTAACCAAAAAAGAGACCCCCAATGTCGGTATCCACCAGTATTGTCGGTATCGGTCGGTATCAGATCATAACATACCAAACCGTATTGGTATTCGGTCGTATCAGATCGGTATTGGATGATACTGCAAACTATGCTCTCAACATACCCTCTCTTCCTTCCTCCTCCCTCGGTTAGATCAGTAAATGGAATGGTCCAAATCCTTCCTAAAGGGTATCTACAAATTCATGAGAAAACTACAGGAACAGAAAGAAATCCGAGTAGACCCAAAAGACTGACTTTGGAAAGATAAAGCTTATTTGCTTATGTAGGAAATTTGGAAGATTGAAAGGGAGGAAGTTGCTTTTGCCCAAAGAAGAGAAATACATACAGTGAAACAAAATGATAGTTAATTCTGCATATATCTTACCATTGTCTTCAGGTTCTCTTCTACTCAAGAAAATAAAAAGGCCGATTAAGAGCAACCCAACTGCTACAAGACAAGCTGCAGCGATACCCAATATAGCTCCAACTGATAGCTTGGATTCTCCCATATCTGGCTTAAAATCTACAAGCAATATGTGTCAACTATGTTGAACAATAATAACTACTTACAACAATGAGCATAATTACATCCAAGGACTTACTTGGCGTCACTGAAATAGCTGAGATAAGAGGTCCATATACACCTATATCAGGAATTGCATTTGTCCCCTTTCCTGTCCATTGGAAGCTGATCTCCAAGGTACTGCCATCAACAATCGTAGAGAAGGTCTTAATTATCGCTCGTCCAACCCCATTAGCTTCTTCAGCAATATTAAAATCCTGCAAAACCTTTTGGCCCTACATAGAAGTAAAAAAAAGGAATTTCACATGTAAATGTAAAATGAGAGATTAATATTCGTTCCCTAAACAAGATGCCAAGATAGGGGATTAAAAAAAACAAAAAGCTAAAATCTTAATTCAGAAACTTAAAGAGACCACAGTAAGAGGGACTGGAACCAGCACATGCATTAACTTCTTCAGATGCACGTGAATACTTATCATTATTAAAGGAGACAAAGAAATATGGAACAAGTACACGATTCACACCTATGCCTAAAAGGATCAAGGAGAAAGGATCGCAATATGGTATCAGAAGAATCTTATGAGTATCGGTATCGACAATTTCGACAGTTGACGGGAGTTTCAGAGTTGGTTTCAGAAACCCAAATAATACTAAAAATGTATTAACAACTATAAAAATATTTCTTTATGTATTCATAATTTTTTGTATTATATTTTGTTTCCCATTAGTTATAAATGGACTAATATTCAACATCGTTGAATCCTTCTCCATTGTAGATAAATTTTCTTATTCACTTGCTTTTAGACAATATTTTAGGTTGGGCCTTTATTGTAGCTTGTCCACAATATTTTAGGCATAGATATAAAGGTTAAAGTACTTCTCTTATATAAACTAAAGTATTTATTTTATATTTTTTATGACAGTTCATCGGAGCTAAACACCCTAATATACAGCTGTCTAGACATGGATAACAACATTGTTCATTTGAGCATGGTCAGTAGATAGTAACATCTGACACTGCATTAAAATGAGTGTGGAAAGATAAGTATCATACTGCCTGAGAGATTGTGATGGTAGAAAATAAATTGACCTGGATAGATACATCAAATACTCTCTTGCCAAGACTGGAATATCTTTGATCATCTGTGAACATTATCTCAGCAAAGTGGAGCTTCACAGTGTAATTTCCTCTTTGTAAGCACAGACCATAGTACTTGAGGGAGAGGGGATTGAGACGAGCAGTCATGTACATCTCTGGATTAGGGATATTTAGAACTGATGTGTTTCCGACAATGTACTTCACATTTTTATTTCCAGTGAAGTCGCCTGTGCTGCTATAAGCCCACTTTCCACTTTCAGAATATGTTGATGGCCCTTGTTGTGAAGTGTCCCCTTCAAATTCTTGAGTTCCAACTGTAATGCTTCCACCTCCACAATTAATGAACAACTCATAGTCTGCAAAAAGCATGGAACATATACATCATCTTCTATGAAAATCATTTCAAGCCTTTCTTCTTTGTTTCTTAAATAATGCACAATTACATAATTTACAGATTTTTGAAACCAAACTAAGCTTTCAGTAAGTTTCTGCATACTTTTTGCAGTTCCAGCGCAGGGGAGGTTCCTCTTGAAGCATGGCGCTATACTATTCCAAAACAAAGTCAAAGAAAAGAAGTAGAAAGGTCATTATTTGCATGACATTTTGGAAGTGGTACACAATCCAATTTGCAGATTCACACTGAAAACAAAGGAGCTTACGAATCACTATACAGGGGTGAGTAACTAGCAACCAAATTCCTGCAAGGGAACCAAACACACTAAAATTTATCACCAAATATTTACAAAAACAGACAATCAATTAGGAGTCGTAGAAGACTGAAAATGATATCCCTTACACATTTGCTTGCTGACAACTAATTTGTGATGATGGTCCTGAAAAGTTGTTGTAAGACACGTCCCTGAGATATTAAACCACTGATATGACAACTTTTCTTCAATAGTAACTCGCTTCATAGATAAAGCAAACATAACTCGAGGTATCTGATAGATTTTACATACAAATTTTCTGTGCTTCTCAAGATCCAACTGGGAATTGTACCGCTCAGAAAGTTGTTAGTAAGGTACCTATAATAATAAATCAAAATTGCATAGAATAGGGGAAATTAGCAAGATGTATGAAACAGTAAAAGTGTTTTTACGAAAATATGCAACAGAGTGTTTTCTTACATATAACTTATCCATTTGAGACCTTCAAAGTTGCTCGGAATTTCTCCAGACAAGTTGTTAAAGCTAAGGTCTCTGCAGGAGGAAAATTATCATATAACTACACTAGAAAAGCTTCATTACAAGCTAATTCTCTTCTAGTTTACATGGTGATTGAGAATGTCATTCCTTTAGCTGTTTGGTTTAATGTGACATAGAGATTAATGCAATTACCTACAGCAAAATGATACCATCTTATGTCTACATCTTCGTATGGACTTTTTTTCGTAGTCTAGGGGAAAGTTGGAGGGTACTTGGTTGTATGAGCTTAACCTGCATGACAGAAAATGTACTTTTACCTACCTACCAAATGGTCTTACAGGTTTATGGCAAGGCTCTCTTATTGTAGCTACCTTGGCTTTATATTTTGCATCATAAATGAGAGTTCACATCAGGTGACAGCCAGTCATAAAACTTCCATCAATTATTTTATGGAGCTCTCATGATCCATAGCCAACCCCATTCTGATAGGAGACGACTTGTATTATAATGATGTAGTAGTTTACTTGGTGAGATATGAGATATCCTACTGCCATAAGCCTTGGCAAGTTACTCAAATTGTATTTGAACTGTGTACAGATCATATCCCATTGTTACGAAGTATAACCGTACTTAGCATATGGATCAGGAGGCAACTTCCTACTCCAAAACAGCAAATGGTGCTAAATTCTTTGCACAAATTTAGTAATAAGAAAATCTCCCGTCTTTAGAAGAAAAAAAGTTAGAGGGCTTCCTTTTAGCATGTGAAGTAATGAAAGGTTTTATCATCACCATAATTACTTGGTTCATGTGATATTAATTAGGTTATACTTGTAATTGGTGTTTTGACTTTTTGTCTAGACCATTTAACTGAGTGGCTTAAGTTGGACATGTTCTATATAGAAATTCATACATATAGTAATTCATCAGTATGTCTACATTACAATCTATAACAGGACAGGAAGAGATAAAATGGTTAAACACTGGCAACAAGGTTAGAGTTGGCTGATGTATTACCACTAGGACACTGGTAAAACACTAGGACACCAAAATCGCTGACAGTGTGTCTCGTCGTGTTTGTATCATGTGTTATCCATGTCTTTGGAACATAGTTAGGGAGTAATGCCTCAGATAATGGCCAGCGGTGGCAGAAGTAAGCAAGCCTCTACCTATTGGTTTGAAATTTCATTGCAGGTTGGATCAGGTTGCAACTCGACGGGTGTTGATTCCTGCACCTCAGCAGGATTCCCTTTGTCGTGAGACAGTTTGTGCAAACAACTGCCACAGAGTACACGAGTGGGTAGCGCATGATGCATGAACCTTGCAGAGAGTCCTTGTTATTCCAGTCATGCGCCCAAATTGAGGCCCTGCCGGGGTCATGCACCGAACTAGTAATCACACGCCTATATATGTACCTATAGGATAATTTTGCAGATGCCCTAATTCAGAGGGAAGCAGCAAAAGTAAAGTGTTGAGATAAAACCATCATGAAAAGGGTCACCCCTCCCCAATCTAAAACAAACAGAAGATTCCGAGCAAGCAAACTCGATAAGTCTTTCCATTCCTTAGTAAAGTTGGATTGAGATTAAAGCTGATGGAATAAGCAGTTTGATATTATCTTTAGGTGAAAGAAACCATAAGTTGGTAATTACATCTTCAAAATTATGACTTTGATGACATCTCAGGTAATGCTAGTGTGGAGCTTTAACTTTTAGAACTAGTATCATCTCTCCAATACACCTGGTGATATGGTAGAAAAAAATTCATTTCTCTTAATCTTGCAGGGAACAATTTGTTGTTGAACCATTTATATAAAGACTTCTCAAGAGAAAACTAACATACCTAACGCTCTTCCAGGAAATGATGTATCCCCATCCTAACAAATATAGGTTTAACTTTTAAGTCATTAAACGGTTGTTAGCATAACCATGCCTATAATTATATATATAGCTTACTGGAGACGTAAATAAAAGGCTGATATTTGGCTCCAGGCGTGAATTGAGGAATAAGAATAAAAAAATATAATGAAAGGGTTCCTAAATGTCAGTCCAAGTTTCAGAATACCACTAGACATCATTTAATTAGATTCTTTATAGCATTTATAAACCTCTCTTCTTCCCCACTGATAGCAACATCACTAAGAGATCCATGATCAGCAACTTACATTTAGCGAGGAAACCATAAATGGTAAGAGAACTTACAGACTCATAAGCATCTCCATTTCCCCAATATAATATGGAATTTCGCCAGATATTGACAAGTTTCTCAAAACCCTGCATCATATGAGCCTTTACCCTCAGTGAACCTAAAATATTGTGGATATATCTTCATGCTAATGCAAATTCTTCAAGTATTCATATAATATTCACTCACAATCTTTGCAAATTTTTCATATCTTTAAGTGGGGGAAACTTTCCATCCCCTCCTTTAAGATCACTAAGTCTCCTGCAGCACCAAAACACGCCCATGTCACAAAGGAAATTTTATTAGATTGCCAAATGGTAAGATAAATAAGTGAAAGAACATATTACAGTTCCGTTAGAGTGTCCAACGTCGAGGTAGGAGGTAAAGGACCCTCCAAAGACGTGCCTTGCATGTCCCTGTCATAATATTATTATCATAAGAAAAGGTAAATGAGTGCTAAAAAGTAACAGAGTACTCACATGCGTTGGATCTTCGTCCAGTTTCCTATGAAGGTAGGAATCTTTCCAGTGATAGGATTTCCATCTATCCTACTGATAAAAGGTTCAATATAACATAAGCATGAGGCAGTAATATAATTTGTTTACTTCAAACAATTTTTTTAAATAAGACTTATAAGCTGCAAATCACACATCTGAGGCAATACCGAGTAACATATTTTTTGAGGAACAAGTAATTTTTGCATACATATATTAATGAACATTTGCATACATACACAAAATGCTCACAATTGTGTGGCTGTTTTATTTCCTATGTGGAGTAGGGAGGCATGGGAGATGAGGAGAAGATATATGGCTACCCCTAATTCAGTGGAAAAAAGAATATGTAGGAAATAACTAGCACACTCCCATTAGGGAGTCCCTTTTATTTATAATAAATCCACTCCAAGTATAAAGATAGACCCAAGGATAATAAATTAGTACAAGGGTCCAATCCTAATATACTTAAAAACCCTACGAAGATAAAAAAATAAAACCTAATATCATCTAC
>JAYESA010002189.1:0-2500 GCA_036927795.1 Iris macrosiphon
TCCTATCATTGTGAAGCAGAATTCACCAAGTGTTGGATTGTTCACCCACCAATAGGGAACGTGAGCTGGGTTTAGACCGTCGTGAGACAGGTTAGTTTTACCCTACTGATGACCGCACCGCGATAGTAATTCAACCTAGTACGAGAGGAACCGTTGATTCACACAATTGGTCATCGCGCTTGGTTGAAAAGCCAGTGGCGCGAAGCTACCGTGTGCCGGATTATGACTGAACGCCTCTAAGTCAGAATCCAAGCTAAATAAGCGGCGCCTGCGCCCGCCGTCCGACCACCGACCCGCAGTAGGGGCCTCGCCGCCCCCATGGGCCCATGCCGAAGGATGCCGCCTCCGCGGCGGACGTGCCGCGGGGGAACCCTTGAAGTGAAATTCCAAACGGTCGGCGGGCTGAATCCTTTGCAGACGACTTAAATACGCGACGGGGCATTGTAAGTGGCAGAGTGGCCTTGCTGCCACGATCCACTGAGATCCAGCCCTTTGTCGCACAGATTCGTCCCCCCCAATCTCCCAACAAAACGTACCCCCCAGGGTTGGACCTGCGACCGGACCCCGCATGCCAAGGACCCTCGACTTGGGCGCCACGTCGGGGCGACGCACTACCCGCACTTACCTACCGGGCGCTCCCTCACGCCAGACCGACTACTTAGCTGCGGCGCCACGTCCCGAGGGCGGACGCATGGAGCTTGCATCCAAGTCCCGGGGTAGGCCGGTAGACCCCACCTAGAACCGTACCCGGGGCTCTCACACGGCCGCATCCTCCAGTACTACTTGTCCCCGTGGCTATCACACGATACCGCCACCACCTCCCCGGGGCGCGACCGAAACAAACGATCACCAAACGGATGCCCGCTCACTGATAGGGGTACCGGACAATACTTGTTTCACAAAGGGGCTTACTTTACGGACTACATGAGTCTTTTTGGCGGCAGCTCCCGCGACGCAAGGCGGTGTATGCGCACGGCGACCGGGTCGTCCCGCCCGCACGGGATTGGCCAACCGTGGGTGTATCGGACGCGCAGGGCCCACGAGTTGCAGCATATTTGGCCGCACGCGAACATATTCCGTGCACGGGGGCAGACAAACTTAGCAAACGCACCAGTTTCTGCGCACGCACGCAGTTTCTGTGCACGGGCGTGGGGCTGACAGGGTGTACCGGCCGCCCGGGGGCAAGGCACCGAGCAGTTTCTGCGCACGGGGGCAGACCAACTTAGCAAACGCACGGGGGCAGACAAACTGTGCAAACGGAGCAGTTTCTGCGCACGCAAGCAGTTTCTGTGCACGGGGGCAGACAAACTGTGCACGGGGGCAGACAAACTGTGCGAACGGAGCAGTTTCTGCGCACGCAAGCAGTTTCTGTGCACGGGGGCAGACAAACTGTGCGAACGGTAGCAAACGCACCAGTTTCTGCGCACGCAAGCAGTTTCTGTGCACGGGCGTGGGGCTGTCGGGGTGTATCGGCCGCACGGGGCAGAGCAACGCTGCAGTTGCAGCACATTCTGCGCACCCAACAAGTTTATGTGCACGGGGGCGGGGCTGACAGGGTGTATAGGCCGCACGGGGCAGACAAACCGTGCGGTTGCAGCACTTCCTGCGCACGCAAGCAGTTTCTGTGCACGGTCGTGGGGCTGACAGGGTGTAGCGGCCGCCCGGGGGCAAGGCAGCGAGCAGTTTCTGCGCACGGGGGCAGACAAACTTAGCAAACGCACCAGTTTCTGCGCACGCAAGCAGTTTCTGTGCACGGGGGCAGACAAACTGTGCACGGGGGCAGACAAACTGTGCAAACGGAGCAGTTTCTGCGCACGCAAGCAGTTTCTGTGCACGGGGGCAGACAAACTGTGCACGGGGGCAGACAAACTTAGCAAACGGAGCAGTTTCTGCGCACGGGGGCAGACAAACGTAGCAAACGCACCAGTTTCTGCGCACGCAGGCAGTTTCTGTGCACGGGCGTGGGGCTGTCGGGGTGTATCGGCCGCACGGGGGCAGACAAACTTAGCAAACGCACCAGTTTCTGCGCACGCAAGCAGTTTCTGTGCACGGGGGCAGACAAACGTAGCAAACGGAGCAGTTTCTGCGCACGGGGGCAGACAAACTTAGCAAACGCACCAGTTTCTGCGCACGCAAGCAGTTTCTGTGCACGGGCGTGGGGCTGTCGGGGTGTATCGGCCGCACGGGGCAGAGCCACGCTGCAGTTGCAGCACATTCTGCGCACCCAACCAGTTTGTGTGCACGGGGGCGGGGCTGACAGGGTGTACAGGCCGCACGGGGCAGAGAAACCGTGCGGTTGCAGCACTTCCTGCGCACGCAAGCAGTTTCTGTGCACGGGCGTGGGCCTGACAGGCCGTATCGGCCGACCGGGGGCGAGCAACGTGAGCGGCCCGCGGCAGATTCTGCGCCCCGCGGCAGTTTCTGCGCCCCGCGGCAGATTCTGCCCACGGCGTGGGCCTGACACGCTGTATCGCGCGCACGGTTTCGCGTTGCGGCGCGG
>JAYESA010002192.1:0-28215 GCA_036927795.1 Iris macrosiphon
TTCGTCTATCTGCTCAAGTCAAAAGACAAAGAATTTGAGAAGTTTAAGGAGTTCAGGGCTGAGGCTGAACGTCAAACTGGACAACAACTCAAGAGACTCAAAAGTGATCAAGACAGAGATTATAGGTCTATTTAATTTGTATTGTTCTGCAAAGAACATAAAATTATCAATAAGACGATTGCTCCGTATTCTCTTCAATCAAATAATTTTATAGAAAGGAAGGCCAAAACGTTGACAGAGATGATGAACTCAATATTGTTAACTTTGGATCTTCCAAACTGCTTCTGGGGAGAAGCTGCGCTCACGACTACTTTTATTCTGAACATAGTATCATACGAAACTTCTGACGTCACCCCTCATAAACTCTGGTTCAAGGTCAGACCTAACTTGAATGTCATTCGAGTGTGAGGGTATCTGATATATGTGAAGTTTTTGTACTTGAAGATTCAGAAGCTGGGTACGAGGCTACGAAGGCTATCTTTTTGGGCTATGCTGAGAAGAGTGATGCTCGGAGGTTTTTGATATTGAATCAAAACATACCATCGAATCTCGTGATGCAAAATTCTTTAAAGATAAATTTGTAAGGCACAAGAACATTGTGATCACGGACATTCTAAAAAATAGTGTGAGTACAAAGGAGGCTAACGCTTCCAATGAAGATGTAGTCCAAGGCGAAGTTGTTGAGACAACGTTCAAACCAGAAATTGTCGAATCCGTAACTAAATGAGTGAGGAGACAGAAGAACTTCAGAGATAATTTTATCACCTATCATGTAGAAGCAGAACCGCTTACCTATGATAAGGCGATGAAGTCTAGAGACGCTATCTTCTGGAGGGAGGCTATCAATAATGAGTATGACTCAATAACCTCCAACAACACTTGGGTGTTAGTTGATCTACCTAAAGGAGCTAAACCAATCGGATGCAAGTGGATCTTCAAGAAGAATATGAAGGTCGATGGAACTGTTGACAAGTTCAAGGCAAGGCTGGTAGCCAAGGAATTTTCTCAAAAACAGGGGATCGACTACTTTGACATATATGCTCCAGTAGCGCGGATGACAACCATTAGGATATTGATTGTTTTGAGCGCAATTCCCAAGCTTGTTATATATCAGATGGATGTTTAAACAATATTCCTGAATGGAAATTTGACCAAAGAGATTTATATGCAACAACCAGAAGGATTTTTCATCAAATGGCTTAAAGACAAAGTCTGTAAGTTGGTAAAATTATTATATCACTACTAGAATAAGCAGGATTAGCGACATTTTTTAGCGACGTCAAATAAAAACGTCGCTAATATAATATAAATTAGCGACTCCATATAAAAATGTCGCTAGACGTCGCTAATTGGCGATATTTAGCAACGTTTAGCGACCTTTATTCAGTTTTTAAAAGATTAGTCGCTATAAGTTCAATTAAGGTCGCTAAACGTCGCTAATATGTTTTATTTAGCGACATTTAGCAACGTAATTAGCGACGTATATCTTTTAGACATTTAGCGACGTCATTAGCGACGTTAGAGACGTCGCTAACTTAGCGACGTCATTATTGGCATCGCTAAAACGTCGCTAAATTTGATTCATTTAGGGCTGATTCCCCCCATTTCCTTCGATCTCTCCCTCTCCCTCTCCCAAATTTGTAACCCCCCTCCGACTCCTCCTTCCTCCCTCCCGGCGACCCCCCTCTGGCCGCATCCTCCCCCCTCCGCTGTCAGCTCCTCCTTCCTCCGGTTCCCCTTCTCTCTCCCGCATCCTTCCTCCGGCTCCCCTCCTCGGTGAGCTCCTCTCTCTGTTTCTTTCTCTGTCTCTCTCTTTCTCTCTAATATGATACGACACGACACAACACAACATGACACGATACGGCACGACACGATACGACATGACACACACTAACCCCAACCCTAACTCGAACACACACACACACACACACACGCGGACACACACTAACCCTAACTTAAACACACACAAACACACGCGGATACACACTTACCCTAACCCTAACCCAAACCCAAACCCTAACTCTAACCTAACCCTGCTTGTTATGCATTGCTGCTGCAGTTGCTCTTCTTGCTGCTGCAGTTGCTCCCCTTTCTACTACCGCGGCCCCTGGGTTAGGGTTTCTTTATTTGGTAGAATAAGAGAAGTAAGAACAAAATTGGGGAATTAGGATTTCTTTATTTGAGGAAGAATAAGAACAAAAATAAGAGAGACATTACAACTGAGAGGGAAAGAAAGTAATTCTAGAAGTAAGAAAATACGTTGGCCAAGTTTTCCTTCTCTCACTGGCGTATTTATATGTCCTTCACTACTACTACAGTACTATAACCGATTCTATGAGCTAGCATAACCAAATGGCTGAGCTGGCAAGACCCTGGGATTGATAAAATGGCAATACATTATGTCAATGATGACCTGGGAAGGAGAGTAATGGATATCAATATCTGTTATTGATGTTATCTCTGTCTTAGACATTATACTATGATATCTCTGTATCAGACAGTATGCAGTCCTGATATTGATACTCTATGAAGAGAACTACATCTCAATAAGCTTGATTGCAAGTTCTGAGGTATTCTCTCTACTGAGCTACTGAGCCACTCCAAGTAGGATGAAGATGCGTGAAGATTCTATGGTACTGATCGCTATAAGGCCACTGTTAGAGGAAAGTCTATCGGTGCAAGAAAGCCTACCGATTCGATGCACTACTTGCCTTTGATGCCGCGGTTGCAGCGGTTGTTTATGGTTAAGGAGACTGCAGAAAATATGAGTTGGCACAGGCGAAAACAGATCAAAGGAGTATTGGATCATCCATCCGATGGAGAAGCAGGAAGCACTTTGATCGAGAGTATCCAAATTTTTCTTCGGATTTGCGTAATGTCAGATTGGGGCTCTTCTCTGACGATTTTACCCCATTCGAACTTTTGGGCTTCCAGTATTCATGTTGGCCTGTGATTGTCATTCCGTACAATCTACCGCCTTGTATGTGCATGAAGACTCCGTATATGTTCCTAACCATTATTATCCTGGGTCCGAACAATCTGAAAAGGAACATCGATGTGTATTTACAGCCTTTGATAGATGAGTTGAATCAGCTGTGGGAAGTAGGTGCCAACACGTACGATGTTTCTAAAAAGCAAAATTTTCAGATGAGGGTAGCACATATGTGGACCATCAACGACTTTTCGGCCTATGGAATGTTATCGGGATGGAGCATCTATAGTCGTCTCTCATGTCCGTATTGCATGGACCATACTATGGCTTTCCGTTTGAAACATGGAGGCAAACCGTGCTTCTTCGATTATCATCAACAATTTCTGCCGAAGGATCATCCTTACCGGAGGAACATGAATGCTTTTCGTGCTGGCGTTGTGGAGAAGGCCAATCCACAGCTAAGGTGGCCCGGATACACGATATGGAAAAAGGTAAAAGATTTACCAAGTGCTATCAAAGAGCCTGCTAAGAGGTACAAGTGTGATGGATTTGGTCGCACCCATAACTGGACGAAGAGGAGTATATTCTGGGATCTGCCATATTGGAGCACCAATCTGATCAGACATAATCTTGATGTCATGCATATCAAGAAGAATGTGTTTGATAACATAATTAACACTATAATGGAGGTAAAGGGGAAGACGAAAGATAATCTGAAGGCCAGGTTGGACTTAGAAGAAATATGTAGACGTCCTACATTATATTTGATAGAGGAGGGGAATAGAAAGTTAAAGCAACCTAAGTCAGTTTTCTCACTGGAGAAAAAGGATAAAGGGAGACTTTGTAGGTGGATTCAGGGTCTAAATTTTCCAGACCGGTACGTGTCGAACTTGAGAAGATGCGTCGACCTCAAGGAGAATAAACTAGCGGGTATGAAGAGCCACGATTGTCACGTATTCATGGAGAGGTTCATTCGGATTGTATTTTGGGAATTCTTACCGTAGGTCGTTTGGGATCCATTGACAGAGCTCAGCATATTCTTCAGAGATCTTTGTTCTACTAAATTGCTCGTCGATCGTCTTAAAAAAAAGAAGAAGGACATTACGATAATACTATATAAGCTTGAGAAGGTGTTTCCTCCTAGATTCTTCGACTCTATGGAGCATTTGCCAATTCATCTTTCCTATGAGGCACGTGTTGGTGGTCCTGTAGGGTATCAGTGGATGTACAACTTCGAGCGGCATCTGAATCACCTAAAGAGAAAGATGAAAAATAAGGCATGGGTTGAGGGCTCTATTTGTGAAGCTTATGTTCTCGAGGAGATTATAAACTTTTGCTCGACATATTTCAAACCTCATGTTGCTACTAATAGAATGAAAGCTTCGAAAAATGATGACGGATATCAGGACTCTAATGATGCAATACTCAAAGTATTTAATGCGTCCGGAAAGCCTTCGAGGAAAATGAAGAAGAGATATTTGAATGACGATGAGCTAAGGGCTGCTCAGTTGTATATATTACTCAATTGCGACGAGGATGAAGTGGAGAAGCTAGAGGGATAAGTAATTAATATGTCCACGTTTATATCATCTCAATGTAATAGTATAAGCTACTATTATGCTACTAATCAGCAGTTTTTTATTGTTTTTTAGCACATATAATGATGAGTTGAGGTCGGTTAGACCTTACATAACAGACGAAGAAGTAGAACAAGAAATGAGATGCCATTTTTCTTCTTGGTTGAGAGCATATGTAAGGTGCTTGGTAATTACTTTTTATTTCTGCACTTGCAAAACAAATAACTTACTATCGCTATTTTGGTATTTAGGTCGATCGTCTAATAACACCCGAGACTGAATCTATTAGAACTCTAGCCAAGGGACCAATTACTGCCATTAAAATATGGCCAAATTTTTGTTTGAATGGGTTTAGGTTCAAGTCAATAAATGCTCCTATCAGAGACAGCTTTCTGGATCTTGATTCCACAAAAAATAGTTGTTTGTGTATCAAATCTTCGAACTACAAAGACGTCGATCCAGGCAATAATTTCTTTGGCATCTTACAAGAGATTGTGGAGTTGACATATAATTATGGCACAGAACCTGCTAATATCGTGCTATTCAAGTGTGAATGGTTCGATCCAATTCAAGATCAAGGTTGGAAAATTGACAAGCATGGCCTTGTGGATATAAACTACAAGCGTAGATATCAAGGCTACGAACTATTTGTCCTATCAAGTCAGGCTCAGCTCGTGTACTTCACAACTTATCCTAGACGGGGGACAGCGAGGTCGGATTGGTGGTCAGTATGCAAGAATAAAGCTAGAAATACCTTTGACATTGACGAAATAGCTTATCAGGAGGACGAGCTACCTCTTATAACAAATATTGTAGATGTGGACTCAACGAAAGTTACTCATTACACGAGTAATAATGTAGAAGATGTAGAATTATCCAAAGAGTCAGACGAAGACGAAGACGAAGTAGATGAAAGTAAAGACGAGGAGGAGAAAAATGAAGAGGAGGACGAGGAAGGAGAATAAGATGAATTTTTTAAAGATGATTGAAAATAAAATATTTTGCCTATAGAATGTAACTATATTTTAACTGTAGAATGTACTATTTTGACGAATATATGTATTATATTTTGACTGTAGAATGCTTTGAGATATGCATAACATTTTGACTGTAGAATGTACTATATATTTGTGTATTTCTTTATTCATCATATGTTGTTATCAGGTATGACAGGATGACGCGGAGGGTTCGACAGGTCCCGAGGTAGACAGAGTGCTCCTCCGGTACTGCCTACTGTTGGTTCCGGATCGTCATCGCCCAATGCTCCAGTATATCGATCAGTCACATCTTCGACTGCGACGACGTTACGTGGCATCACTCCTGGGATTAGTAGTTTCAGGCGTGATAATACTCCCTCGTCCAGCGTTCCTCCTGCTGACGAAACCATGGAGACAGATGAGCATGTAGAGGAGGTTGTGCCTATATTGTCCCAGCATCAGCAAGATCCTCCATGCATACCTCCGGAGGAGACGAGGACAGAGATTTGGGCCGACGGTACAAAGTAAGTCAATTAAATGGTTTAGCATCATATATATCGTATATTTATTTATTCATCATATATTGACTTTTTTGATCAAAATAATTATCTCTGTATAGATATCGTCCATCGTCGGTTCAGAGACGCCTGGGCCTATTTCTGAGAAACAACTATGGGGGCCTTTGGATCAACTACTCTGAAGCTCCGGAGGAGAGGAAGGCGTTCTGGTTTGCGCACTTCAAGGTAAAAGTATATTTATAAATCCTCTAATTTATACATATTATATAACTTATCCGTGATGTTCATATACTAAATTATTTATTGTAGCAAACGTATTTCTATCCTCCGCACCGGGACGAGTTGATCGAGCGGCTGTTTCCTACCGTTGCCGCCAAGCTTATCCGTGATGCTCTAGATGACCAGAATGCTCGTGATCGTGCTGGAAAATCATTCTAAGGTTGGATCACACCTGAGCAGTAGACTACGATGAGGACTAGATTCGATGATCCGAGCTACAAGGAAAGGTCTGAGAAGGCTAAGACGGCTAGGCGGAATGCTGCAAAGTGGTGTGGTGGCTCGATTCAGATGACGGAACATTTCTGTCATTTGGTATATTTTTTATTTAAGATATATTATTTTAATATAAGTACGATAAAATGGTAGTAGGAAAATATGTTTAATTTTAGTACTAAATAATAAATTTTTAACAGGTACAGAGGGATGAGGATGCAAACATGGTGACCGTCTTCTTGGCCACCCATCACAAGGACGAAAATCTCATTGATGAGAGGGCCTCGTAGAACTATGTAAGTATTACTTTACTTTGTGTTAATTTTAATATAACTTAGGCAATTATCGAGTATCCAAACTTTTCTAGGCCGAGTATCTTAGGCTGCGTGAACAGACGACTGCTAGTGCACCTACAGCTGGAGAGGCTGGTACTTCCTCGCAGCCCGCTCCAGCTCCGTCGATGGATGACCTGTGGGTGACCGCCGTTGGTGGTCTCCAGAGGGGTACGTACTATGGTACGGGATCCTATGGTGCCCTGGTTGCGACGCAGTCATCTAGGGCCTCCCCGACAAGTGCGCATTCCCCACAGCCCTCGTAGTTGTTGGCCAGAGTCTAGGAGGCCGTTGACCGTCAGATTGCGTCTCTCCGTGACGAGTTGCTGCGAAGGATGGAGGAGCAGCCCCGGTCCCAGCCGCAGGCGGACGATTCGACGCTCATCGCACGATTCGATATGCTCGACCGCTGCATCACGGAGCTCCGGAATTTGATAAATGATCTTAGTTCCTCGACAGAGAGCAGCGTGACGGAGCTGCAGGCATCACAGCTATCCATGGGCGAGAGGCTGGCGATGATGCAGGATTCAGTGGTTCATAGCTGTATGAGGCTGTTATCTACCATGAATTCTTACAACCAGCGACTCGCAGAGTTGGAACGGATACGTCCGCAGGTCGATTTCACGGAAGTAGTATGATCTGTTCTTATCCTTCATGCACGCCAGTGGTCATCCTCTTGCAGATCCGCAGTAGTATAGATATTTGTATGGATATTTGCTGGATATTTAAGATGAGACTCATTGTATGGATATATATTTGCTGTATTCTTTACGATGATATTTGCTGGATATTTTATTTTCTTCAAATTTTATTATATTATTCATATTAAATATATATTAATTTACCGGTGTTGATTGTTCAACCCAAGGGGGTCGGCAAATCCAGGAAATTCAACGGAGGGTTGCTCTGGGTCTATTTGTACAGATTGTGAATTAATAAACTTACAGGAATAATAGTTTGAAAATAATTCAGTATCCATTTTTTTATTTTTTTACTATATAATTAGCGACATTTTTAGCGACGTTTAGCGACGTTACTACACGTCGCTAAGGTGTGACGTTACTACACGTCGCTAATAACGTCCCTAATTAGCAACGTTAAGCGACAGATGAGCATGTCGCTAATTAGCGACGTTAAGCGACAGATGAACACGTCGCTAATTAGCGATGTTGTGTCGCTAAACGTTGCTAATCTAGCGACACATTTATGTCGCTAAAAAATGTCGGTATAGCGACGTTTTGCGATGTATTTCCTGTCAGCGCCTAGCTTAACCACGACTTAATTAAAATGTCGCTAATTACGTCGCTAATTTATATTAGTGACATTTTTAGTCCATTTAGCGACATTTTTAGGCGTCGCTATTTTCAATTATTCTGGTATTGTATGGTCTGAAGTAAGCTTCCAAGATGTGGTATGAGGAGTTTGATAAAGTCATAAGATTAAAAGGCTACAGGGCCAGTGAGACAGGCTAGTGTGCTTACACTAAGTTCCCTGACGGAAGATGAGTCATTATTTGTCTGTACGTAGATGACATACTGATTATGGGTACGAACCTCGCATGAGTCATTGAGACAAAGAAGTTCCTCTCGTCCAATTTCAGTATGAAGTACTTGGGGGAAGCTGGCTTTATCCTGGGGATAAAGATCATCCGGATAGACACTAGAGTGGTACCGTCACAGTCTCATTATATTGAGAAGATGCTCATACACTATGTATATCAGGATCTTCCAAGCATGAAACTCCGTACATGTGTGACAAGAAGCTAAAGCCAAATCCAAAAGAAAGAATCAGGCAACTGGAGTACTCAAGCACCATCGGTAGTTTGATGTATGCAATAACTGCCACAAGGCCTGACATAGCTTTTCCATGGAAATGCTGAGTCGGTTCACGAGCAATCCAAGTATGGAGCACTGGAAAACTGTGAAGAGAGTGATAGAATATCTCAACTGGACTCAGAAATATGTATTATACTACCACGATTATCTGACAGTAGTGGAAGGCTTCAGTGATGCAAGCTGGTGCTCAGAAGTAGAGTGCGAAAGGTCCATAAGATGATATGTCTTCTCTATGGGTGGAGCTGCTATATCGTGGAAGTCGAAGAAGCGGACAATGCTATCTCATTCCTCGATGGAATATGAGTTATATGCACTAGCAGCTACAGTGGATAAAGCATAATAGCTTCGGGATCTCATGTATGATCTTCCATTGGTTGGTGCACAGATTTTGGTGGTACCGATATATTGCGACAACCAGACAACTGCAGCGGTGGCATCAAATAATCTCTTCAATGGTAAGAAAATGACTGTGTAACTGAGGCATAGGGTAGTGAATGATCTTATCAAGACTGGAGTCATTGCCGTGATAGATGTTCAGAGCCAGAAGAACCTGGCGGATCCATTCACCAAAGGTCCCAAGCGCTAGCTGGTCGAGGACACAACAATCAAAATGGCCTTGAAGACACTCTGATATTGTGTCTTTGTACTTCTACCATAAAGTTTTATGCTATTAGTTCAAAGAAAAATCTACTAGAAATATAGTTTTTGGTTCAAAGAAGGATCATTGACTGGAAGAATATAAGGAACAATGGGTAGTCTTGTGAGACATTGAGGGATTACAGACCCAGAACTACTGTTGTCAACTATTTGTTCTTTGATTAGAATAAGTCATGTGGGAGGATGGCTTTGACGCCTTAATGAGTTCTCAGACATTTTAAATATCTGGCATACTTTATAGGAAGTACGGGTTGCACAACACTACAAAGGATCATAGTACTCTATGCTATAGTGGGGTGACGCCATATGAGGTACCTCAAGAGGGTAAAGCCTCGGCTTTGGGCTATGTCACAGTGGTGTAGCACCGTACATAGGCAGGTAGCCTAATGCTATAGAATAAAAAGTGGTAGGCAGTACTATAAATAGGCCGGTGACCTCATGTTACAGTGGTGTGACACTACCAGGAGGCAAAAGATGAAAGCCTCGGCAACACGAGCCATGTCACAGTGGCATAACATCTTAAGGAAGTACAATGCTTCATGTTGGATAGTATGGCACTACAAAGAGGTTGGGGCCTCATGCTACAGTGGGATGAAACCACGATGAGGTATAGCCTCGGCTTTGGACTATGTCATAGCAGAGTGTATGAAAAAAGATACATGCCATCTTATGAGGGAACACTTATAGATATCCGAGATACATATACCAAAACCAGATGTGCTCAGGGCCTTTAATGTGCAACCGGAAGCATAACTGATGTCATTATATGAGTGGAAAAAATTGCTGTTATGATGCAGAATTTAAAGCTTAGTCCATTCTTGTATCATACTGTTATTTGACCCATTCAAAAAGATTCAAGTCGTAAGCGACATCTATCCTAATGCATGATGGGCAGTCACTGTAGGGAATAATTTGAGATATGTGAGGATTATTGGTATTTTTTTTCCTTTGGACTAGAGAAACATAGTCCAACATTAGCTATCCCACCAAGTGGGTATCTCGAAATAATGATTTGCTTGTGTTAAGGTGTGCACATGGGGTGTAGTGGGGCACTTGTGGGTGCCATGTGGGGGTGTTTTCTAGGAAAAAAAGGATTAACTCCTCAAAGAAAGCATTTATGCTTTTTTTCACACTCATGGAAGAATTTTCTTAGGAGCTAAGTCCCGACTCGGACTCGTACTCGAACTGGGACTCGGGCTCAAGGGTGTAAATTGGCACTTTGTTGGCGCACTTTGTACTTAGTACGTCAGCATCATCACATGGCGCTTGTGCGCATTTGATGCACTCATGCGCTTGTTTGATGCATGAATTGCCAGCGTTGCTGCTTGCGTGAGAGCATGTATGGGCGCATGAGCAAGGTAATGAGCAGGTGCTGCGTGGGCGCATTGGCAGGGTGCTGAGGTGGTGCTGCACAGGCGTATACACAACTATGTACGGCTAAGCGCGGCTATGCGCATGTTATGCTCGACCATGCACGGCTATGCGCGGGCTAGGCACAACTATGCGTGGGCTATGTGCAGCTATGTGCGTATGTACTAATGTGCTGCTATACTGCTGCGCGCAAGGGCTGCTGCATTGCTGGCTTATGCGCGCGGGAGCAGTTCGGCTGAGCTGTTGTGCACATATGCGTAGAGAGCGTGGTTGGCACATAATCCCCCTGATTGTGGAATTTGAACTGTTATGGAAAGATTGGGCTGTTATTTCAGATCCATTTTTATGGTAATTAAATTAAATTCATTTCTATCTTCTCGTAATCAGTTGGCAGACAGGTTTAGGGTTTTTTTCCTATGCCTATAAATACTCTATTCGTAGCCCATTTGAGAACTTACTTTAAAAATTATGAGACAAAAAGAGTTGTTATTGCTGCTGATATTGTCACGCCCCAGTCCCAAAATGACGAGGGACTGGAGAGGCGTGGCATTGGCCAGCAGCACGCACCGATGGACAACCCAATTTAATGGATCCATCAGGGCATGCTTAAGCTGTAGTCTAGCAATACTATGTTACAGTCTCAGGTATTTCTAATCTCATCCACAGATAACACAGATTGAAGCCAGACATAATGTAATGGAAATATGCAATATGAAATAAGGTTATCTCGGGAAACAAATCCGAGAATTATTCTGTTACAATAAAGGAAAGACAGGAAATAAATTGCTGGAAAAATGTAAATACTGAGTAGTTGAAGCCGGCGCTCAAGAGAAGTCTTCGGCCACTATCTCGTCCTCTGTTCCTGGTTCTGTTCCGAGGAGTGCTCCGGTACCGTACACTTCTGGGTAGTTCTCTTCAGCTGTACCTGGGGACATCATCCATTCCAGGTCCTCAGGGGACATAGCAAGGTACAGAAAAACTCAAGCCAAATAAATATCAGTGCAGCAATAAGATAATCAGCAGGGTAAACTAAGTAACCAACTATGTGATATGCAATATGAGAGCAGCACTAGATCTCAGGCTGAAGCCACTACAAGCTCTGTGTCGGGGAGCCGGTAGCGGCAATAACTATGAATTTCACTATGATATATACTATGTTATATATATATAATATCAGCCTGTAGTCTGTGTGTCTCTCCCCACCCAATGTAATCACGCAAGCCATGACCATAACGTCTCATGTCCATGTCAGCGGGATCATAACTAATGCAGCAAGTCTGGTAGCTATGAATCAAAATGTCTAAGAATGTAAAGTCTATGTCCTATAACAGGTATCCTATACAGAATCACCTTGAATGTCTCAGGAAGACTCTGTCTCATGAAATAGTGTCAAGTGTCCTGGGTTCTGGTGTACTTGATAGGACAAGTACGAGAATTATCGGGTCTCGATATCCATGTCTATGTGACGTTACACAACCCCGCGTACGGCGTTGGCACCCGACTATGATCGGACACTAAGTACATCACACGTCTCCTAGGTCAAGCAGTTAAAACATGTTTATATTTAATTCACAAGAAATCAAGTAAAGTACTATGTCAAGAATTACTGAGATTGGCAGGCTTTATTTGTCCAATATTGCATGATTAAGTCCAGAAAATAATTAGCAAGCTGCAGGGTTTGGCAAGGTACACTTGCCTGTGGTTCCGGCTATGTTTGCAGTTCTGACTTCGGCGGGAATTGCAGGCGGTACTCCGGTTGCTGCAACAAATATCACCATCAGATCCAGAAAATATCAATCAGCTAGAAACGCCTGTCCTTGGGTCCAATTTGGAGACAAGGACAAAAACGGCAGTTTCGGGCCAAAACGGGGTCCACCGGTGGGCCCGCTTTGCACCGAAAAACGCGTCCGGGTCAAAGGTCTCCAAATTCACCAAACTTAGTGTCAACAGGTCAGGAACGCTGATACGAATCCAACGGAACTTTCAGAATTGAATTCCGATGAGCCGATCACAAAATCGCCCGTCGAGCGGGACCTGTGGGGCCCACGACACGCGATTTCGTCAACGTTCTCAGAATCGAACCAAACTTGACCCACAGGACCAGCGTATCGCTACGAGTCCGATGGCGTAAGTTTCGTCTCGATCCGACGTGTGTGCACGAAGTTAAGGTGAATTGCAGAAAAGGCGGATACGGGGCGATGTCCGCGGATACGCGTTGATTCCGGTGTGCACGCACACCCGAATCAGCTTCCGCGAAAATCCACACGTCCGTATCGACGAGGCGCACGTATCTGTGAAGACCGCGCGCGACCAAGTCGTCCCGTTTGGCGGGGCGTACTCAGTTCCGGGGTGAAACAGGGTCTGGGTTTTCCTGTTTTTGGATCGCGGGGTGCGATCGCCACAGGCCGCGATGCCCCGAACAGTTTGTCCGGGCACCGAGAGGGTCATACAGGCTTCGCGTAGGAATTGACGGAATCGAAAACGGAGATCAGGGTTGCAAGATACGAATACCTGAAGGAGACCGAGAATCAGGGCTTTTTGAGTCCGAATCGACTCGTGTCCTGGACGTGTCAGCGGCGTGTCCGGGCTCGTACCCGCGTCTGGGTCGTGTCCGCGGCGTGTCCGGGCTCTGGGGGTCTTGGCCGTCGGTCGGCGAGGTCGGCCGGGCTCTGGCGGCTCAGGCGAGGTCTCCGGCGGCGCACCGGAGCGGCGGGGGTCGTCGGCGGCTCTCGAACAGCGGGGAGGAGAGAAAGGGGAGAGGAGGAGGAGGTTCTGGCTGCTCGAGGCGGTGCCGGGGGAGGTCACGGCGGCGCTGGGTGGTTGGGGGAACTCGCGGGAGGAGGATGGGGGTCTCGGGGGTCGCCGGAGGTCGCCGGACGGGGTAGATCTAGGGTTTGGGTTTGCGGGGGAGGAAGAGGCGGAGACGAGGGGTTTAAATAGGGGGTTGGCTGGGGCGAGGCCGGGCGTCGTGGCCGCGGGATCCGGGGGGGGAAAGGCGGACGTGGGGAGCGGTTCTCCGGCGAAGGCGGCGGCGGGATTCTCGCGTCGTGGGGAGACGGGGACGACGGGGGTGCGGGTCCGGGTTCCGGGTCGGGCGCGGATCCGGACTGGGAGGACCCGCCCGACCCGTTATGGCAATGGGGTTGGGCTGGGTTGCACTGGGCTCGGCCCACTGAGCCGGGCCGGGCCCAAACTAAAAATAAATACAAATAAAAAACAATAATAATAATATTAATAATAAATATAATAACAGTAATTAAATAAATAATAAAATACTATTTAGGCATTTAAAAATAGGTCCGGGGCCCGATAAATTCCAGAAAAATTGTCCTAAGTCCAGTTTTTCATTTTACATCCAAAAATATTATTTTCATAATATTTTAATACTGTTTATTATCAATTAAAAATCATTGAATAATTAAAACCCTGTTTTTAATTTAAAGAAAAATCCCAGAAAATTCCAGAAAATTATGAAAAATCCAGTTTTTAAAATTTTAAAAATTCAGGGGGTTTACAATCTACCCCCCTTAAGAAGATTGCGTCCTCGCAATCAAAGATTAACCGGTCAACAGAGATGACGCGGTCGCAAACATCGTTTGAAAACACATCACAAGAGGCTTCAGGGAAATACCGTTTCCCTAAAAATCGAAAGTTTACACTTTCCAGGAAAATCTAGTTAAAACTATAACTTTTATGAAAACCAGGTTTATTATTAACAAGTTGCAAATTACTAGGTTGGGGCTGAGGTCACGGACCAACGGGCACGAACTACAACAAGACTAGAACGGAAAACTATAAATCACTTACTCGCATCAGCGTCCTGCACAGTCAACGCATAAGCTTGCCCTCGTCCTTGAGGTAGATTCCTCTGCTGCTGTTGGGCTTGCTGGAAGAGTGCTGCCTGAGGAGCCAGAGGTGGCCTAGGTGCTGGTAAAGCAGGTTGGTTTGCCCTTGGTGCTCCATCTCGATGCTGGGGACAGTCCTTGGCTATGTGCTGATTGGTGCCGCAAATCAGGCACAATCCCAACTTGCGTCTGCAGTCCTTCTCGACATGACCTAACTTGCCGCAGTAGTGACAGGTAGGAAGGGTCTGCGAAGCTTTCCTGGGTGGCTGGTGCGTGTGAGATCTCTTTGCAGATTCTCCCGGCGAAGCTCTGTCTGGTGCTGAGGTGATTGGCCGCTTGTGGCGAGACTCCCTCCTGGTGACGCGTTCCAGGCGTCGGGCTGCAGCGAGAACATCTGAGTAGGAGGTAGGTGCGACAGATCCGATGAGTCTTTGTAGCTCAAAGTTCAGTCCGTCGAAGAATTTCTCGGCCTTCTCTTCCTCCGTCGGGATCAGGGTTGGGGCGAAGCGGCTCAGACGAATAAATTCCGCGTTGTATTCTTCCACTGTCATAGAGTCCTGAGTGAGACGGTTGAATTTGTCCCGCAGTTCGGATCGTGCGATGGCAGAAATGTACATCTCCTGGAAGAGCCTGGAAAACTCTTCCCAAGTGACTCGGTCTGGTCCGAGTCGCGTCTCCTCAGACAACCACCAGTGGTGCGCGTTGCTTGTCAACTGCATTCGGACGGCAGTCATCCAGCGTTCCCGGGGGAGCTCGGCTGCTTCAAGTTGATGCCGGATGTTGGTGAGCCACTCATGCACTTCTGTGGGCTCCTCTTTTCCAGAAAAGGTGCGGGGCTTCAGTTGGCGGAAGTCAGTGATAGAGCCCGTCGAAGGTCGTCGGGCTGGTAGGTTGGCCTGCTCTAGTACAGTTACGATGCTGTCCCTCCAGAAATTAGCTTCGCGACGCTGTGCCTCGTGTTGGACTTGTTGCTGGACTTGCATCATCGCGTAGATCATTTGAAATATCCGCTGCCCGTCAATTGGCTGTTCTGGTGGGAGTACGGGCGTTGGTGGAACGAACTGCGACGGAGGTGGAATGTCATCGCGTCGGAATCGGGAGGTAGGTGGACCTGCCTGCTGGCTCTGTTGAGTTGGTGGAACTTCTCCGACTGGTGTCACTTCGTCGTCGTAGGTGACACCTGTAGCTTGTGGTGTTCCGACGGGAGTCTCGTTGCATTCTTGTGGGTCCATTTCCCTGCATCCAAAATACCCAATAAGAGGCGTACAGGAGTCAAGGCAAGATGCAAGTCAAATAAATTAATTCGGATGCGATACAGATATCAAAAACGATTCAAGCAAGTGGATGAGGTCCTAAAAACTTATCCTATTCTTTATTGCAGGCCTATTCGGTCCCTAAGTTGAAACCGAACAATTTAGTCGGAGACCTGTATGGGCCACCACAAAAACCATGTCACGCCCCAGTCCCAAAATGACGAGGGACTGGAGAGGCGTGGCAATGGCCAGCAGCACGCACCGATGGACAACCCAATTTAATGGATCCATCAGGGCATGCTTAAGCTGTAGTCTAGCAATACTATGTTACAGTCTCAGGTATTTCTAATCTCATCCACAGATAACACAGATTGAAGCCAGACATAATGTAATGGAAATATGCAATATGAAATAAGGTTATCTCGGGAAACAAATCCGAGAATTATTCTGTTACAATAAAGGAAAGACAGGAAATAAATTGCTGGAAAAATATAAATACTGAGTAGTTGAAGCCGGCGCTCAAGAGAAGTCTTCGGCCACTATCTCGTCCTCTGTTCCTGGTTCTGTTCCGAGGAGTGCTCCGGTACCGTACACTTCTGGGTAGTTCTCTTCAGCTGTACCTGGGGACATCATCCATTCCAGGTCCTCAGGGGACATAGCAAGGTACAGAAAAACTCAAGCCAAATAAATATCAGTGCAGCAATAAGATAATCAGCAGGGTAAACTAAGTAACCAACTATGTGATATGCAATATGAGAGCAGCACTAGATCTCAGGCTGAAGCCACTACAAGCTCTGTGTCGGGGAGCCGGTAGCGGCAATAACTATGAATTTCACTATGATATATACTATGTTATATATATATAATATCAGCCTGTAGTCTGTGTGTCTCTCCCCACCCAATGTAATCACGCAAGCCATGACCATAACGTCTCATGTCCATGTCAGCGGGATCATAACTAATGCAGCAAGTCTGGTAGCTATGAATCAAAATGTCTAAGAATGTAAAGTCTATGTCCTATAACAGGTATCCTATGCAGAATCACCTTGAATGTCTCAGGAAGACTCTGTCTCATGAAATAGTGTCAAGTGTCCTGGGTTCTGGTGTACTTGATAGGACAAGTACGAGAATTATCGGGTCTCGATATCCATGTCTATGTGACGTTACACAACCCCGCGTACGGCGTTGGCACCCGACTATGATCGGACACTAAGTACATCACACGTCTCCTAGGTCAAGCAGTTAAAACATGTTTATATTTAATTCACAAGAAATCAAGTAAAGTACTATGTCAAGAATTACTGAGATTGGCAGGCTTTATTTGTCCAATATTGCATGATTAAGTCCGGAAAATAATTAGCAAGCTGCAGGGTTTGGCAAGGTACACTTGCCTGTGGTTCCGGCTATGTTTGCAGTTCTGACTTCGGCGGGAATTGCAGGCGGTACTCCGGTTGCTGCAACAAACATCACCATCAGATCCAGAAAATATCAATCAGCTAGAAACGCCTGTCCTTGGGTCCAATTTGGAGACAAGGACAAAAACGGCAGTTTCGGGCCAAAACGGGGTCCACCGGTGGACCCGCTTTGCACCGAAAAACGCGTTCGGGTCAAAGGTCTCCAAATTCACCAAACTTAGTGTCAACAGGTCAGGACCGCTGATACGAATCCAACGGAACTTTCAGAATTGAATTCCGATGAGCCGATCACAAAATCGCCCGTCGAGCGGGGCCTGTGGGGCCCACGACACGCGATTTCGTCAACGTTCTCAGAATCGAACCAAACTTGACCCACAGGACCAGCGTATCGCTACGAGTCCGATGGCGCAAGTTTCGTCTCGATCCGACGTGTGTGCACGAAGTTAAGGTGAATTGCAGAAAAGGCGGATACGGGGCGATGTCCGCGGATACGCGTTGATTCCGGTGTGCACGCACACCCGAATCAGCTTCCGCGAAAATCCACACGTCCGTATCGACGAGGCGCACGTATCTGTGAAGACCGCGCGCGACCAAGTCGTCCCGTTTGGCGGGGCGTACTCAGTTCCGGGGTGAAACAGGGTCTGGGTTTTCCTGTTTTTGGATCGCGGGGTGCGATCGCCACAGGCCGCGATGCCCCGAACAGTTTGTCCGGGCACCGAGAGGGTCATACAGGCTTCGCGTAGGAATTGACGGAATCGAAAACGGAGATCAGGGTTGCAAGATACGAATACCTGAAGGAGACCGAGAATTAGGGCTTTTCGAGTTCGAATCGACTCGTGTCCTGGACGTGTCAGCGGCGTGTCCGGGCTCGTACCCGCGTCTGGGTCGTGTCCGCGGCGTGTCCGGGCTCTGGGGGTCTTGGCCGTCGGTCGGCGAGGTCGGCCGGGCTCTGGCGGCTCAGGCGAGGTCTCCGGCGGCGCACCGGAGCGGCGGGGGTCGTCGGCGGCTCTCGAACAGCGGGGAGGAGAGAAAGGGGAGAGGAGGAGGAGGTTCTGGCTGCTCGAGGCTGTGCCGGGGGAGGTCACGGCGGCGCTGGGTGGTTGGGGGAACTCGCGGGAGGAGGATGGGGGTCTCGGGGGTCGCCGGAGGTCGCCGGACGGGGTAGATCTAGGGTTTGGGTTTGCGGGGGAGGAAGAGGCGGAGACGAGGGGTTTAAATAGGGGGTTGGCTGGGGCGAGGCCGGGCGTCGTGGCCGCGGGATCTGGGGGGGGAAAGGCGGACGTGGGGAGCGGTTCTCCGGCGAAGGCGGCGGCGGGATTCTCGCGTCGTGGGGAGACGGGGACGACGGGGGTGCGGGTCCGGGTTCCGGGTCGGGCGCGGATCCGGACGGGGAGGACCCGCCCGACCCGTTATGGCAATGGGGTTGGGCTGGGTTGCACTGGGCTCGGCCCACTGGGCCGGGCCGGGCCCAAACTAAAAATAAATACAAATAAAAAACAATAATAATAATATTAATAATAAATATAATAACAGTAATTAAATAAATAATAAAATACTATTTAGGCATTTAAAAATAGGTCCGGGGCCCGATAAATTCCAGAAAAATTGTCCTAAGTCCAGTTTTTCATTTTACATCCAAAAATATTATTTTCATAATATTTTAATACTGTTTATTATCAATTAAAAATCATTGAATAATTAAAACCCTGTTTTTAATTTACAAAAAAATCCCAGAAAATTCTAGAAAATTGTGAAAAATCCAGTTTTTAAAATTTTAAAAATTCAGGGGGTTTACAGATATTGCAGTATAAGGAGTTCATGCGAGTCCAGAAAGGAGGTGACATCGAGCGTTTCAGAAGTTCTTCGAGAACTTGCTGGTTCATGGGAGTAGATCGTGTTGGGAAAAATCTTACTTTGAGTAACAATGATCTTTATCACCCCAGCAAGCAGAGATCAGTCATCTTCTTTTACTTCCACTTCTGTTTATTTGTAATTTGTTCTGTCTCAATTGTAACTGTATTTTGCAAAGAAGAAAGGAGATTTCTTTTTGATTATTGTAATCTTCTGCAAGTTGTAATCAGAGTTGATATTTTATAGTTCTTTGTTGGAATCGATGATTCAGAGGGCAAACTTGTTTACTGAAAATTCTGTGTCTCGACTAGAACTTAAGGATCAAATAGAGGGTAGACTGTAAAGTTTACTGGAACCTTTATTCCTGTCTCGTTCTACCATCTTTTGACTAAGCCTCAAGACTAACAATTTATATCATAGAAGGGATTCTAGAGGGCATTAGAATCACTGTAAACTTTAATGCAAAGATCCTACTTCAGTACTAGAGTTCATTTTCCTGTTTCTTTAGCACCACAGTTTATTGCTACAGCACAACGTGGAAAAAACCCATTTTTTGAGGTTTCCTCAGAGGTTAAGGTGTTCATATATATTAGGTGATCCAATTTATATGATGAATGTATTCAAGAACAGTTACTCCTTATGAATAATAAGCAATATCTATTAATGATAGTGAACTTTCAAAAAAGATAAAAGAATATGTATAGGCTGCCATTTTTCCTCTTAATAAACTTCTTCTAATTATAATATTGCTCTAAATATAATGAGGATATAAATGCCAATTTTGGATGTGCACCCGAATATGGAGGATGGAAAAAAATAGAAGAATAAATTTTTTCGAAGGAAAGGAAAGGGTAAGGCTAAATAAAAAATTACAAGGAAAAATTAGCAGCCTAATTTTAAGAAACGACATCGGAAGTTTGAAAAGAAGAAGTTTATTAAGAGGAAAAAAATTCGAAAAGGATGTAAATGTTTCAAGTGCAATAAGGAAGGCACTTTGCTAATGAATTTCCTAATTACATACAAACAATAGTTATTGGCGACCTTGATAAATATGGTATCAACATAGGAACCATTAACGATATTAATAGTGATACTTCTGCCTCTTCTATATATGAAATAGAGTTTATGTATTTTGATGAACAATCATGTGATTCAGATGAACAATCTGAAGATGATATATATAGTTCCATAAAGCATTTAAAGATCATTAAGATTACTATAAATAAAACCCATAATCAAATTAGAATGACACTTTTAAATGATACTGCAATTTTACCTCAAAAAGAAGGAATATCTGCGGAATATACTCTCTAGACTAGTAAGGGCCTGTTTGGATAGGCTTTTAAACTCACTTTTATGAGTTTAAATGCTATCCTCCAAAATACTGTTTGGCAACGTCCACTTAGAAATAGGTTTCAAAAAAAAAAAATCAAACATTGCACTCTGAAAAGTTGCTTTTAGGAAGTAGCTAAAAGCTACTTTATAACTCACTTTTCAGAGTTATCAATGAAAAAGAGGGCCCCACCCCACCCACATCCAAGGCCCCCTCTCCCCCAACTCTCTTGATCTCTTTTTCTCTCTCCTCATCTAGAGTAAACTCTGGAGCGCCCTCTCCTCCCCCACTCTCTCTCTCTCGATCGAAGAGGACGACGATCAACGCGGACGACGACTTGACGGGGACAACGACTCGAAGAACTCTGTGGGGTTGTCGAGGGCGGTAGTGGGGTTGTCGAGGACGGTGGCGGTCGTTCTCCGGCCACAGGTCGAGGAAACCTCGATTTAGGGTTAGCGTTCCGTCGGTAGAGGAGGGAAAGGGTGGGTGGCTACTTGACACGATGAATGGAGCTACTCGAGGACGGTGGTGGGGAGCTGCTCGAGGACTGTGGTGGGAGGAGTTGGACACATGAAATACCGGACAAAGGGACACATGAGAACCCAAACTATTTTCTGAAAAAATAAAAATATATAAAAAAAATTATGAAATTTTCTTAACAAACATAATTTACAACTTTGGTTTCTAAAAACCAATTTCCAGATGAAAGTAACCAAACGCATACTTAAAATTTCTATACTCAGAAAACAACTTTATAACTTACTTTCAGAAAACTGTTTTCAGAAAGAAATTTTAAAAAAACATATTCAAACGGACCCTAAATCTTTTAGGATTCAAAGATATCATACATACCAAGCCAGATGAATCTGCAGGCGAACAACGAGAACCCAATAAAAAATAATCAAGGTAATATTTCTGCTAGAATTAATCAGACATCCATTAGACCAATATCTATGAGAGCCTCTGTAGGAACACCACAGGCTATACCACGTCCATACATACCCTATAACGACGTTCTTATCAAAAATTGGTAAAACACATAGGTGGAAAGAAGAGATAAAACAATATGGGATAGATTTAATAGATGTTATAGAGTAGTACAGATCAAGGACATCAGAGATGCTAGCCATTGGCTCTCATAAATTGATTTTTTTTTCTCTCTGAGAACTAGAGAAATTTCTTCCTGAAAAAGGAACACTGATATCCAACAGATGGTTAGAAAGATTATCAATTTTACATCAACATCTAGATCAATAACTCTTCATACTCGAGAAAAGGATCTTTTTTTTTCCAGAACCACAACTACTCAAAGAGAACTTAGCAGTATCATATCACACCTTCGACCTAATAATCTAGTTAATTTCAAAATAAGAGATATTCATGATCTACTCAAATTGCTACACATAAATATAGACAAGCTAGAAGAATTTTACGCAGAAGTGATGGTACAGGAGATGATTTCTATGTACCAACGGCTGCTTATTGATGATAAAAGACTAGTATTTTTTAATAAACTTGAAGATACTGACATTAGTAAATTTTTTGATGGTGAGGAACTAATTCTGAACAAGAATAAATCTCCTAGAATCATTGCCTGCTTTGGTGAAATTTAGAAATATAAAAGTCATAAGGGTTAGTTAATGAAGTATATATTAATCTCTCTGTAGACATGATTTTGAAGGTAGTATCCCTGATATATGTGTCAACGCGGCTATTTCCCAGTCAGCAAAATTTCAGACCTGGGAATAAAGACAATATGCCAAGCTTTTCTAGGCATATCAGACCTGGAAAATGAACAAGCTTACTGAAGATATTGCTTATTATTCATAAGGAATAAATGTTCAAAATATGGAGCATTTGGGAATTAAGACAATATGCCAAGCTTTTCTAGGCATATCAGACCTAGGAAATTAACAAGCTTATTGAAGATATTGCTTATTATTCATAAGGAATAACTGTTCTCGAATACGTTCATCGTATAACTTGGATCACCTAATATATATGAACACCTTAACCTCATTATATGTATAGCCCTACGGTGGGCGCTAGTATGACCAGTAATACCACAATGTCCAAGGTGGCAGTGGGGGGTACTATGATAAGTCGCAGAATTGTGGGTCAAAATGGACAGAATGCACCTCAATTCTTTCAGAAATGGATTAAATCTATTTTCGAACATTTTTCCTTTGTAGTAGTGTATATTGATGATATTTTAGTCATTTCCAATACCAAAGAAGAGCATAAAGAGCATCTCTTACATGTTTGCAAAATAATACTTGTAGAAGCATAGAAAATTTGGATCCATGCATCCAACAACCATGCGTCCCACATTCGACTCAGAAGAAACCAGGCCGTAGGATGACCATGCCGTAGAGAAAAAGCAGCATCTATGAAACCCAAATATTGACCGCCTAAAGGCCTGACAGCAAGATTACGTCTGACATAGAATCCTGACAAAAAAGATTTTCTGAACGCTTCAGAAAATATGATCACACTAAGCGACAAGAAGCTTTCGTCAGACTAATAATAACTTCTGACAAGCATGCAACACCATGTGTATGAGCCCTCAGGCGTCCCAGACTCCATGCGCTCCGTGCGACTCTGGCCCTATGCATCCCAGACTCCATGTGACTCTGGCCCTCTACGTTCCAGACTCTATGTGTTCCATGCGACTCTGGCCCCATGCATTCCAGACTCCATGTGTTCCATGCGTCTCTGGCCCCATGCGTTCTAGATTCCACGTGTCCCATGTGCCTCTAGCCCCATGCGTTCCAGACGCCATGCGTCCCATGCGTCTTATACTCCAAACATCTAATGTGGCAAGGTTTCCTGAAATAAAATCTTTTTGTCCCAATTTTCTCCAACTGAATGTGGGCCACGTGTCAAGCTAACAAAGTCACACAAACAGAAGACTAGAATTGCTAAGATCTCCCATAAACAGCAAATCCCAACAAAATATCCACGTAGCAGCTTACCCTGGATTCAACCCATATCATGTGTCCACAGTTGCAACCGTATTCTGTTGAAGGAGCCCCATGCGACCACCAAACAGAGGCACATGAGGCACCTATAACCCATCAGCATGATGGCTATAAATAGGAACAACTTGGACGTTCCCAATGGTTGTCTTTTTTTGCTTCAGAGAGAGATACCATAACCTCCCAAAGAGTTACGTAAGTGCACACAAGCTCAGGAGAGAGAAGAGAAGAGAGCATCCTCATTCCCTCGTCAGACCGTCAACGGAGTAAAGAAGCCACCACAACGCTCGATCTCCATCGTCACACTATCCAGATTAAATATTATACTTAGATCTTCTACTTAGGACTTCTTTGTACGTTTGTTTGTTATTAAACGAAAGTGTACCTAAAGGTACTTTTAATGGCGAATACTACTGGATAATTGCGTCATTCTTAGACCCAGAAGATTGAGCTGTTCAAAACTGAAATTGACTTTTTAGGAAAAACTTTTAAGAATGGACAGATCATTTACAATAGCATATTTATACTAAAATTAAATATTTTTCTAATAATTTTAAAACCCTTAAAGAACTTCACAGTTTTCTTGGATTACTTAACTATGGAAAAAAATTTATTCCTTATTTATCTGCTAGAATAAAACATCTTCAGGATAAACTTGCTGCTGAACAAGACAACTATAAAGAATCAACTGGTGAACAACCAAGACGATAGAATACGGATAAAATTCCAATATCATTGGATAAAAGAGAATTGATAAAATTACTAAAATAAAGAAATTAGTTAAAACTAAAAATATCCTTTATTTTCTATTAGATGATGATACATTAGTTTTAAGACTGATGCCTTAGATAACTTTTGGGCAGGAGTACTAATTGCTGAACATAAAGAAATTGTGGCCTCTATATATGGTAAGTTTACAAAAATCTAAATAAAATATGCTACTTATGACAAAGAATTACTAGAGGTTAAACTTGCTATTAAAAGCTTAAAAATTTATGTTTTATATAGACACTTTGTGATTGAAACTGATAATAAATTAGTAGCACAATTTCTGAAAAAAAAAACTATTAATAATCCTGAAGAAAATCTTTGAAGAATTAGAATAATAATTTATCTAGAAATATTCAATTATAATGTCAATTATATTCCAGGCTATACTAATTTCTTAGCAGAGACTCTTACCAGGTTATGAACCATGAATGGAATTTTTTAGAAGAACTTCAAGGACCTATTTGAAGAAATGAAAAGACAAGAAAGCTTTGAAGAAGTTGCCTCCAAAATACAAAAAGAAGGGAGGTAGAATACTCTAATGCTGCACTTTCCTCTATGGTTGAACAAACCCAGAAATATTTATCAAGGTCATCAATAACTATTGTTTGTATGTTATTAGGACATTCATTAGCGAAGTGTCCTTCCTTATTGCACTAGAAATATTTACATCCTTTTCGATCATCATATAACTTGGATCACCTTTTATTGTTTTTATCATTTCATGCTTCTGTCCGTTTTGACCCATATTTCTTTGGCTTGTCGCAGTACCCCCACTACCACCTAGGACATTGCCTTGTGGCATACCATGGGTTTATGGCGGGGTTATGTCTCAAAAAATTTCAACTACATACATATACTGCCTTCTTTACAGAACTGGAGCATAACATTGGTTCGTTTCCTACACCATGTGTAAGGATTTTGGCATAAAATTCCCGAGAAACAATAAAAGGTGGTTCCTTGCTATTTTTTGAACATATTCTAGAACAGGTATCTAAGCTATAATACTAGAAAGTAGATTAATAATACTTATAAAGTAGAACCAAAGAAAGATCTTTATACATAATGTTAGGATAGATATTAATAAGATAAAACAAAGGTTAGATAGTAAACAACCTTACACTAATCCTCAGGAAGGATGAAAGATAAACTAAAAAAATTATTGGCCCTTCAACATCAATATATTGAGGTACTCATCGAAAGAGAAAAATAAAATAAATATAGAAAAAATTAATAAAAAATATTATTGTAGTTTTATTAAACTCCATAATCATGAATTACTAGGAGAAATTGATGAGCAAGTAGTTTACTCTTTTTACGATAAATATTCCTCAGCCATTGATTATTTCAAATGAAAATGTTCTTAAGAGAATTCAGATAGTTCTTCGGATGGTTAAGATATTGAGCATGAATACTTTAACATTCTTAATAATTAAGAAGCTAGTAGTAGTGGTGGAGCTCTTACAACCTTAGAAGGAATACCCAATACTGAAGTAGGATCTATTGGTCCACCGGTAGAAAGTATTATGCCCTCTAGAATCACTCCTACAAGCGACCTAGATGATTATCCAGCTTTTCGTCCTGAATCTAGGAAAGAATGGGCTAGATATCACAAAGCTAACAATAATTTTGACAAAGAACCTTCTAATGGACTCATTTTTAACCTCAATAATATTCCACACAAGAAGATAAAAGAATATGTAGGAAGTTGGGGACAACAGAGGAATAATCTATCAATTACCAGGAACCATAAATACGGCTTAATTTATCCATTATGCAACTAGTTTTTGGAAAGCTAGTTCCAGAGCATGGCTACGAGGACTTGAAAATAATAAGGATAAGATTAATGAAATCAAAAATATGAAGGATAGACAGGCGGCCTTAACAGAAATAATGAGTCTTGTATTAGCTGATTTTACGGGAGAAGAAGGTGATGAAGATAACGATTATGAAATCTTGTTACATAAAATGATCTTATGTGATATATGTTTACTTGAAGAATTTGTCACCAAATACATTGGATTTATATTTTATTTAAAAAAGGATAGCCATAAAGATTTCTGGATTAAAGGATTTTTTAGAAAAATTTCCTACCCATGGAATAATATCATAAAGGATACCTATGATAAATTGTGAGGTAATATACATACTACATGAATGCTTAAAAAACATGTATGAGTACGACGGAGCAAGTTGGTGAACAAGCTAGAGCGCAAAAACAAATGTAAAAGACCATTACAAAATCAAGACATGTTGCACTATATATAATGAGGATATAAATGCCAATTTTGGATGTCCAGCCGAATATAAAGGATGGAAAAATAGAAGAAGAAATTTTTTCGAAGGAAAGGAAAGGGTAAGACTAAATATAAAATTACTAGAAAAAAATGGAAGCCTAATTTCAAGAAACAGCATCAGAAGTTCGAAACGAAGAAGTTTATTAAGAGAATTTTTTTTCGAAAATGATGTAAATGTTTCAAGTGCAATAAGGAAGGATATTTTTCTAATGAATGTCCTAATAACATACAAACAATTATTATTGATGACCTTGATAAATATGGTATCAACATAGGAACTATTAATAGTGATACTTATGCCTCTTCTATATATGAAATAGAGTCTGTCTATTAGGATAAACAATCTAGTGGTTCAGATAAACAATTTGAAGATGATATATATAGTTCCATGAAGCATTTAAAGATCAATATGATTACTATAAACAAAACCAATAATCAAATTAGAATGACACTTTTAAATGATACTGCAATTTTACCTCGAAAAAAGGAATATATGTGGGATATACTCTCTATACTTGTAAATCTTTTAGGATTATAAGATATCATACTTTAGAAATTCTACTAGATATTAGAATATTTTTACCCTTGAGATGTTATGGTATAATACATAATGTACCCTTGCACGCTAATAAAAATATATTCATTACCCATGGTTTTATAGAACTGTCTCAAAAAATAATATTTTTATAATAATAAAAAATACTTCTTTTAAGGATAGATATTACTTAAATGAAAAAGGGTGATCCAATTGGACTATTGGCTATACATAAGTATGTCCCTATTATAGAAGAAAACTTACCTAAACAAAGAAATACATTTCCATATTCTCCTGGAACCAGTACTAGAGAACCACTTGAAGGTTACTATGAATTTAGAATATATATTAATACCTTAACCTCTGAGGAAACCTATAACTATAATATTCCAAATAGTGAATGTGAGCAGTTTGAAATAACTGACGAAGATTAAGAAAAGTTAAAAGAAGCTATTCCGCATTCTGATAAAAAGAAGTTTACAAATCTATTTCTTTTCAGTCTCGATTTCTCAATAAACATACGTATATATTCGAAAGAATGCAAGAAAATATAGAAATAAAAGGAGATACAGATTTTTCTTTTATTAATTTATTAGACAAAAGGAAAATAGAAAAAATAAAGAATAAATATCCCAAAATGAGATATATATTGGTTTAATACAACTTAAGATTACAGGACTATTCCGAACAGGAATTGACACTCTTATTTTAGTCGTTTGTATGGCTGAAAAAATTATTAATAATCCTCTTAATAGCATTATAGGAGGAGCTAAATCTAATTTACTTAATAGATTATTTTGGATCAATATACATCCAGATTTTTCTATAAGTCTTGACGATCAGAATATAGAGAAAACTTGTACTTTATCCGTTAATCTTCAAGGAATTAAATTATTACCAGGATCTAAGATTATTGGTATACAATGGGAATATTGTATGGCTTTAAATGACACTCCTACATTTAAGTCCATTACCCCAAAGAATCTTGTAGGGTTATTTGAGGTTGGAATGGGTAAAACTATACAACACAAGCATGTTATGCTTGAACATCTTAAGCTTGATAAGAAATGAGAGTTTTCATTAAATTCCTAAAATAAAATATTGGGATACACACGAAATATTTCATTGCATCAGGAAATACAATCTCTACCACCATCAAAGGGGGAAAACAATACTATAAGATTCTGAGGCCACTACCTCGAATACTATAATTACTAGATCCAATTCCGTGGATAATCTAGTAAATGTT
>JAYESA010002193.1:0-2500 GCA_036927795.1 Iris macrosiphon
GGGCGACGCACTACCCGCACTTACCTACCGGGCGCTCCCTCACGCCAGACCGACTACTTAGCTGCGGCGCCACGTCCCGAGGGCGGACGCATGGAGCTTGCATCCAAGTCCCGGGGTAGGCCGGCAGACCCCACCTAGAACCGTACCCGGGGCTCTCACACGCCCGCATCCTCCGGTACTACTTGTCCCCGTGGCTATCACACGATACCCCGCCACCACCTCCCCGGGGCGCGACCGAAACAAACGATCACCAAACGGATGCCCGCTCACTGATAGGGGTACCGGACAATACTTGTTGCACAAAGGGGCTTACTTTACGGACTTTTACGGACTACATGAGTCTTTTTGGCGGCAGCTCCCGCGACGCAAGGCGGTGTATGCGCACGGCGACCGGGTCGTCCCGCCCGCACGGGATTGGCCAACCGTGGGTGTATCGGACGCGCGGGGCCGGAGAACCCACGAGTTGCAGCATATTTGGCCGCACGCGAACATATTCCGTGCACGGGGGCAGGCAAACTTAGCAAACGCACCAGTTTCTGCGCACGCAAGCAGTTTCTGTGCACGGGCGTGGGGCTGACAGGGTGTACCGGCCGCCCGGGGGCAAGGCACCGAGCAGTTTCTGCGCACGGGGGCAGACCAACTTAGCAAACGCACGGGGGCAGACAAACTGTGCACGGGGGCAGACAAACTGTGCAAACGGAGCAGTTTCTGCGCACGCAAGCAGTTTCTGCGCACGGGGGCAGACAAACTGTGCGAACGGTAGCAAACGCACCAGTTTCTGCGCACGCAAGCAGTTTCTGTGCACGGGCGTGGGGCTGTCGGGGTGTATCGGCCGCACGGGGCAGAGCAACGCTGCAGTTGCAGCACATTCTGCGCACCCAACAAGTTTATGTGCACGGGGGCGGGGCTGACAGGGTGTATAGGCCGCACGGGGCAGACAAACCGTGCGGTTGCAGCACTTCCTGCGCACGCAAGCAGTTTCTGTGCACGGTCGTGGGGCTGACAGGGTGTAGCGGCCGCCCGGGGGCAAGGCAGCGAGCAGTTTCTGCGCACGGGGGCAGGCAAACTTAGCAAACGCACCAGTTTCTGCGTACGCAAGCAGTTTCTGTGCACGGGGGCAGACAAACTGTGCACGGGGGCAGACAAACTGTGCAAACGGAGCAGTTTCTGCGCACGCAAGCAGTTTCTGTGCACGGGGGCAGACAAACTGTGCACGGGGGCAGACAAACTTAGCAAACGGAGCAGTTTCTGCGCACGGGGGCAGACAAACGTAGCAAACGCACCAGTTTCTGCGCACGCAGGCAGTTTCTGTGCACGGGCGTGGGGCTGTCGGGGTGTATCGGCCGCACGGGGGCAGACAAACTTAGCAAACGCACCAGTTTCTGCGCACGCAAGCAGTTTCTGTGCACGGGGGCAGACAAACGTAGCAAACGGAGCAGTTTCTGCGCACGGGGGCAGACAAACTTAGCAAACGCACCAGTTTCTGCGCACGCAAGCAGTTTCTGTGCACGGGCGTGGGGCTGTCGGGGTGTATCGGCCGCACGGGGCAGAGCCACGCTGCAGTTGCAGCACATTCTGCGCACCCAACCAGTTTGTGTGCACGGGGGCGGGGCTGACAGGGTGTACAGGCCGCACGGGGCAGAGAAACCGTGCGGTTGCAGCACTTCCTGCGCACGCAAGCAGTTTCTGTGCACGGGCGTGGGCCTGACAGGCCGTATCGGCCGACCGGGGGCGAGCAACGTGAGCGGCGCGCGGCAGATTCTGCGCCCCGCGGCAGTTTCTGCGCCCCGCGGCAGATTCTGCCCACGGCGTGGGCCTGACACGCTGTATCGCGCGCACGGTTTCGCGTTGCGGCGCGGCGCAAAAAATGACAAGCTCCTCGGGCACTTTGGTCCCCCCTAGTCAGCCCCACAATAAAACTGCAAATCTATTATAGGGGGAAGGTGGTGTTCGCGGAGGGTTTCGTCGCGCGCGACAGGCCCGTCCGCACGGAGGCGAGGATTTCGACGACCCCGTGCTCCACGATGCGTCCAACGCGGCTGACCCGTGCGCGCGGCGCCGCGCTGAGGCGACCCGCGCATCGAGCGGCGGCATCGCTCGAGCGAGGCGAAGGATTCCAGGGGCGCGGTGCGCTGCGTTGCAGCAGTTTCTGCGCGCGCGCTGCGGTCCCCCTGCTGTGCGACAGAAACAGCCGCGTCTCGTGGCTGCTCCTTGCCCCCGTGCGGGCGGGGGGTTGAGCAAGTTTCCTCTAGAAATGACAAGCTCCTCAAGCACTTTGGTCCCCCGGAGTCAGCCCCACAATAAAACTGCAAATCTATTATAGGGGGAAGCAGTGTGTTGGGCTGAAATTTGAGGCGGGCAACGAAATGCGAGCGGACCAAAGGCAGCGCGGTGCGAACGAAATCCCCCCGACCCGACCCTATCGTTGCCGCGCTCGGTGCAGCAAGAACGAAAGTTGCACCACGGACCCTCGTGCGAAGCGAGCTGTGCGAGGCCACGG
>JAYESA010002194.1:0-28203 GCA_036927795.1 Iris macrosiphon
CTCACACTAACCCGTCGATCAGGATCACATTTCAGTGCCTGTCTTCGCAAATCCGTGCCACTTTTACAGCATATTTCGGTTAGAATCACCCATCTATACTCGTTTTCACCAGTCTACGAATGTTCTACACCATGTTTTGGTTGGAATCGCTCACCGGTACTCGTTTTCATGATTCTGCCCCTGTTTTATACCGTATTTCGGCTAGAATCAACGATCTAAACTCGTTTTCGTCATTCTACGATCATAGTATGCCATGTTTCGGCTCGAATCACTCATTTATTCTTGTTTTCACCATTTTACGAGCATTTAATGCCTCATTTCGGTTAGAATCATATTCTTATAATCGTTTCACCAATCTAGGCGACTTTATACCATATGTTGGTGAAGAATCACCCGTCCATACTTGTTTTCGCTATTCTGCGCCATTCTACAACATAATTCCGGCTAGTATCACACCTATATACTCGTTTTCGCTTTCTAAGCTCGTTTTACACCATATTCCGGTTAGTATACCATGTTTCGCCTAGGAAGGCCCATCGAAACTCGTTTAACCATTCTACGCTCCTTCTATATCATGTTTCAGTTAGAATCACCCATCTACGCCCGTTTTACCATTCTACCCTCATTCTACAGACCATATCTCGGTTACGATCACCCATCGATACCCGTTTAACCATTCTACTACGCTCATTCGATACCATGTTTCAGTTAGAATCACCCATCTGCACTCGTTTTTACCATTCGACGCCTGTGTTTAGACCATATTTTGGTGAGAATTGCCGACCTAAATACGTTCTCATCATTCTACTCCCATTCTCACACTAACCCGTCGATCAGGATCACATTTCAGTGCCTGTCTTCGCAAATCCGTGCCACTTTTACAGCATATTTCGGTTAGAATCACCCGTCTATACTCGTTTTCACCAGTCTACGCATGTTCTACACCATGTTTCGGTAGGAATCGCTCACCGGTACTCGTTTTCATGATTCTGCCCCTGTTTTATACCGTATTTCGGCTAGAATCAACGATCTAAACTCGTTTTCGTCATTCTACGATAATAGTATTCCATATTTCGCTTAGGAAGGCCCATCGATGCTCGTTTAACCATTCTACGCTCATTCTATATCATGTTTCAGTTAGAATCACCCATCTACGCTCGTTTTACCATTCGACGTATGTTTTAGACCATATCTAATCTAGGTCAGAATCACCCATCCACACCCGTTTTGACTATTCTACGTTCACACTATTCCATATTTTGGAACCGAATCACTCATTTTTACTTGTTTTCACCAATCTAAGCTCATTCTGTACCATAATTTTGGTTTGAATTGCCTGTCCATATTCGTTTTCATCAATCGACGACTATTCTAGACCATATCTCGGTTACGATCACCCATCGATACCCGTTTAACCATTCCACTACGCTCATTCGATACCATGTTTCAGTTAGAATTACCCATCTACACTCCTTTTTACCATTCGACGCCTGTTTTAGACCATATTTTGGCAAGAATTGCTGACCTAAATATGTTCTCATCATTCTACTCCCATTCTCACACTAACCCGTCGATCAAGATCATATTTCAGTGCCTGTCTTCGCAAATCCGTGCCACTTTTACAGCATATTTCGGTTAGAATCACCCATCTATACTCGTTTTCACCAGTCTACGCTTGTTCTACACCATGTTTCGGTTGGAATCGCTCACCGGTACTCGTTTTCATGATTCTGCCCCTGTTTTATACCGTATTTCGGCTAGAATCAACGATCTAAACTCGTTTTCGTCATTCTACGATAATAGTATTCCATATTTCGCTTAGGAAGGCCCATCGATGCTCGTTTAACCATTCTACGCTCATTCTATATCATGTTTCAGTTAGAATCACCCATCTACGCTCGTTTTACCATTCGACGTATGTTTTAGACCATATCTATCTAGGTCAGAATCACCCATCCACACCCGTTTTGACTATTCTACGTTCACACTATTCCATATTTTGGACCGAATCACTCATTTTTACTTGCTTTTACCAATCTAAGCTCATTCTGTACCATAATTTTGGTTTGAATTGCCTGTCCATATTCGTTTTCATCAATCGACGACTATTCTAGACCATATCTCGGTTACGATCACCCATCGATACCCGTTTAACCATTCTACTACGCTCATTCGATACCATGTTTCAGTTAGAATCACCCATCTGCACTCGTTTTTACCATTCGACGCCTGTGTTTAGACCATATTTTGGTTAGAATTGCCGACCTAAATACGTTCTCATCATTCTACTCCCATTCTCACACTAACCCGTCGATCAGGATCACATTTCAGTGCCTGTCTTCGCAAATCCGTGCCACTTTTATAGCATATTTCGGTTAGAATCACCCGTCTATAATCGTTTTCACCAGTCTACGCATGTTCTACACCATGTTTCGGTAGGAATCGCTCACCGGTACTCGTTTTCATGATTATGCCCCTGTTTTATACCGTATTTTGGCTAGAATCAACGATCTAAACTCGTTTTCCTCATTCTACGATCATAGTATGCCATATTTCGGCTCGAATCACTCATTTATCCTTGTTTTCACCATTTTATGAGCATTTGATGCCTCATTTCGGTTAGAATCATATTCTTATAATCGTTTCACCAATCTAGGCGACTTTATACCATATGTTGGTGAAGAATCACCCGTCCATACTTGTTTTCGCTATTCTACGCCCATTCTACAACATAATTCCGGCTAATATCACACCTATATACTCGTTTTCGCTTTCTAAGCTCGTTTTACACCATATTCCGGTTAGTATACCATGTTTCGCCTAGGAAGGCCCATCGAAACTCGTTTAACCATTCTACGCTCATTCTATATCATGTTTCAGTTAGAATCACCCATCTACGCTCGTTTTACCATTCTACCCTCATTCTATAGACCATATCTCGGTTACGATCACCCATCGATACCCGTTTAACCATTCTACGCTCATTCTATTTCATGTTTCAGTTAGAATCACCCATCTGCACTCGTTTTTAGCATTCGACGCCTGTGTTTAGACCATATTTTGGTGAGAATTGCCGACCTAAATACGTTCTCATCATTCTACTCCCATTCTCACACTAACCCGTCGATCAGGATCACATTTCAGTGCCTGTCTTCGCAAATCCGTGCCACTTTTACAGCATATTTCGGTTAGAATCACCCATCTATACTCGTTTTCACCAGTCTACGAATGTTCTACACCATGTTTTGGTTGGAATCGCTCACCGGTACTCGTTTTCATGATTCTGCCCCTGTTTTATACCGTATTTCGGCTAGAATCAACGATCTAAACTCGTTTTCGTCATTCTACGATCATAGTATGCCATGTTTCGGCTCGAATCACTCATTTATCCTTGTTTTCACCATTTTACGAGCATTTAATGCCTCATTTCGGTTAGAATCATATTCTTATAATCGTTTCACCAATCTAGGCGACTTTATACCATATGTTGGTGAAGAATCACCCGTCCATACTTGTTTTCGCTATTCTGCGCCATTCTACAACATAATTCCGGCTAGTATCACACCTATATACTCGTTTTCGCTTTCTAAGCTCGTTTTACACCATATTCCGGTTAGTATACCATGTTTCGCCTAGGAAGGCCCATCGAAACTCGTTTAACCATTCTACGCTCCTTCTATATCATGTTTCAGTTAGAATCACCCATCTACGCCCGTTTTACCATTCTACCCTCATTCTACAGACCATATCTCGGTTACGATCACCCATCGATACCCGTTTAACCATTCTACTACGCTCATTCGATACCATGTTTCAGTTAGAATCACCCATCTGCACTCGTTTTTACCATTCGACGCCTGTGTTTAGACCATATTTTGGTGAGAATTGCCGACCTAAATACGTTCTCATCATTCTACTCCCATTCTCACACTAACCCGTCGATCAGGATCACATTTCAGTGCCTGTCTTCGCAAATCCGTGCCACTTTTACAGCATATTTCGGTTAGAATCACCCGTCTATACTCGTTTTCACCAGTCTACGCATGTTCTACACCATGTTTCGGTAGGAATCGCTCACCGGTACTCGTTTTCATGATTCTGCCCCTGTTTTATACCGTATTTCGGCTAGAATCAACGATCTAAACTCGTTTTCGTCATTCTACGATAATAGTATTCCATATTTCGCTTAGGAAGGCCCATCGATGCTCGTTTAACCATTCTACGCTCATTCTATATCATGTTTCAGTTAGAATCACCCATCTACGCTCGTTTTACCATTCGACGTATGTTTTAGACCATATCTATCTAGGTCAGAATCACCCATCCACACCCGTTTTGACTATTCTACGTTCACACTATTCCATATTTTGGACCGAATCACTCATTTTTACTTGTTTTCACCAATCTAAGCTCATTCTGTACCATAATTTTGGTTTGAATTGCCTGTCCATATTCGTTTTCATCAATCGACGACTATTCTAGACCATATCTCGGTTACGATCACCCATCGATACCCGTTTAACCATTCCACTACGCTCATTCGATACCATGTTTCAGTTAGAATTACCCATCTACACTCCTTTTTACCATTCGACGCCTGTTTTAGACCATATTTTGGCAAGAATTGCTGACCTAAATATGTTCTCATCATTCTACTCCCATTCTCACACTAACCCGTCGATCAAGATCATATTTCAGTGCCTGTCTTCGCAAATCCGTGCCACTTTTACAGCATATTTCGGTTAGAATCACCCATCTATACTCGTTTTCACCAGTCTACGCTTGTTCTACACCATGTTTCGGTTGGAATCGCTCACCGGTACTCGTTTTCATGATTCTGCCCCTGTTTTATACCGTATTTCGGCTAGAATCAACGATCTAAACTCGTTTTCGTCATTCTACGATAATAGTATTCCATATTTCGCTTAGGAAGGCCCATCGATGCTCGTTTAACCATTCTACGCTCATTCTATATCATGTTTCAGTTAGAATCACCATCTACGCTCGTTTTACCATTCGACGTATGTTTTAGACCATATCTATCTAGGTCAGAATCACCCATCCACACCCGTTTGACTATTCTACGTTCACACTATTCCATATTTTGGACCGAATCACTCATTTTTACTTGCTTTTACCAATCTAAGCTCATTCTGTACCATAATTTTGGTTTGAATTGCCTGTCCATATTCGTTTTCATCAATCGACGACTATTCTAGACCATATCTCGGTTACGATCACCCATCGATACCCGTTTAACCATTCTACTACGCTCATTCGATACCATGTTTCAGTTAGAATCACCCATCTGCACTCGTTTTTACCATTCGACGCCTGTGTTTAGACCATATTTTGGTTAGAATTGCCGACCTAAATACGTTCTCATCATTCTACTCCCATTCTCACACTAACCCGTCGATCAGGATCACATTTCAGTGCCTGTCTTCGCAAATCCGTGCCACTTTTATAGCATATTTCGGTTAGAATCACCCGTCTATAATCGTTTTCACCAGTCTACGCATGTTCTACACCATGTTTCGGTAGAATCGCTCACCGGTACTCGTTTTCATGATTATGCCCCTGTTTTATACCGTATTTTGGCTAGAATCAACGATCTAAACTCGTTTTCCTCATTCTACGATCATAGTATGCCATATTTCGGCTCGAATCACTCATTTATCCTTGTTTTCACCATTTTATGAGCATTTGATGCCTCATTTCGGTTAGAATCATATTCTTATAATCGTTTCACCAATTTAGGCGACTTTATACCATATGTTGGTGAAGAATCACCCGTCCATACTTGTTTTCGCTATTCTACGCCCATTCTACAACATAATTCCGGCTAATATCACACCTATATACTCGTTTTCGCTTTCTAAGCTCGTTTTACACCATATTCCGGTTAGTATACCATGTTTCGCCTAGGAAGGCCCATCGAAACTCGTTTAACCATTCTACGCTCATTCTATATCATGTTTCAGTTAGAATCACCCATCTACGCTCGTTTTACCATTCTACCCTCATTCTATAGACCATATCTCGGTTACGATCACCCATCGATACCCGTTTAACCATTCTACGCTCATTCTATTTCATGTTTCAGTTAGAATCACCCATCTGCACTCGTTTTTAGCATTCGACGCCTGTGTTTAGACCATATTTTGGTGAGAATTGCCGACCTAAATACGTTCTCATCATTCTACTCCCATTCTCACACTAACCCGTCGATCAGGATCACATTTCAGTGCCTGTCTTCGCAAATCCGTGCCACTTTTACAGCATATTTCGGTTAGAATCACCCATCTATACTCGTTTTCACCAGTCTACGAATGTTCTACACCATGTTTTGGTTGGAATCGCTCACCGGTACTCGTTTTCATGATTCTGCCCCTGTTTTATACCGTATTTCGGCTAGAATCAACGATCTAAACTCGTTTTCGTCATTCTACGATCATAGTATGCCATGTTTCGGCTCGAATCACTCATTTATCCTTGTTTTCACCATTTTACGAGCATTTAATGCCTCATTTCGGTTAGAATCATATTCTTATAATCGTTTCACCAATCTAGGCGACTTTATACCATATGTTGGTGAAGAATCACCCGTCCATACTTGTTTTCGCTATTCTGCGCCATTCTACAACATAATTCCGGCTAGTATCACACCTATATACTTGTTTTCGCTTTCTAAGCTCGTTTTACACCATATTCCGGTTAGTATACCATGTTTCGCCTAGGAAGGCCCATCGAAACTCGTTTAACCATTCTACGCTCCTTCTATATCATGTTTCAGTTAGAATCACCCATCTACGCCCGTTTTACCATTCTACCCTCATTCTACAGACCATATCTCGGTTACGATCACCCATCGATACCCGTTTAACCATTCTACTACGCTCATTCGATACCATGTTTCAGTTAGAATCACCCATCTGCACTCGTTTTTACCATTCGACGCCTGTGTTTAGACCATATTTTGGTGAGAATTGCCGACCTAAATACGTTCTCATTATTCTACTCCCATTCTCACACTAACCCGTCGATCAGGATCACATTTCAGTGCCTGTCTTCGCAAATCCGTGCCACTTTTACAGCATATTTCGGTTAGAATCACCCGTCTATACTCGTTTTCACCAGTCTACGCATGTTCTACACCATGTTTCGGTAGGAATCGCTCACCGGTACTCGTTTTCATGATTCTGCCCCTGTTTTATACCGTATTTCGGCTAGAATCAACGATCTAAACTCGTTTTCGTCATTCTACGATAATAGTATTCCATATTTCGCTTAGGAAGGCCCATCGATGCTCGTTTAACCATTCTACGCTCATTCTATATCATGTTTCAGTTAGAATCACCCATCTACGCTCGTTTTACCATTCGACGTATGTTTTAGACCATATCTATCTAGGTCAGAATCACCCATCCACACCCGTTTTGACTATTCTACGTTCACACTATTCCATATTTTGGACCGAATCACTCATTTTTACTTGTTTTCACCAATCTAAGCTCATTCTGTACCATAATTTTGGTTTGAATTGCCTGTCCATATTCGTTTTCATCAATCGACGACTATTCTAGACCATATCTCGGTTACGATCACCCATCGATACCCGTTTAACCATTCCACTACGCTCATTCGATACCATGTTTCAGTTAGAATTACCCATCTACACTCCTTTTTACCATTCGACGCCTGTTTTAGACCATATTTTGGCAAGAATTGCTGACCTAAATATGTTCTCATCATTCTACTCCCATTCTCACACTAACCCGTCGATCAAGATCATATTTCAGTGCCTGTCTTCGCAAATCCGTGCCACTTTTACAGCATATTTCGGTTAGAATCACCCATCTATACTCGTTTTCACCAGTCTACGCTTGTTCTACACCATGTTTCGGTTGGAATCGCTCACCGGTACTCGTTTTCATGATTCTGCCCCTGTTTTATACCGTATTTCGGCTAGAATCAACGATCTAAACTCGTTTTCGTCATTCTACGATAATAGTATTCCATATTTCGCTTAGGAAGGCCCATCGATGCTCGTTTAACCATTCTACGCTCATTCTATATCATGTTTCAGTTAGAATCACCCATCTACGCTCGTTTTACCATTCGACGTATGTTTTAGACCATATCTATCTAGGTCAGAATCACCCATCCACACCCGTTTTGACTATTCTACGTTCACACTATTCCATATTTTGGACCGAATCACTCATTTTTACTTGCTTTTACCAATCTAAGCTCATTCTGTACCATAATTTTGGTTTGAATTGCCTGTCCATATTCGTTTTCATCAATCGACGACTATTCTAGACCATATCTCGGTTACGATCACCCATCGATACCCGTTTAACCATTCTACTACGCTCATTCGATACCATGTTTCAGTTAGAATCACCCATCTGCACTCGTTTTTACCATTCGACGCCTGTGTTTAGACCATATTTTGGTTAGAATTGCCGACCTAATACGTTCTCATCATTCTACTCCCATTCTCACACTAACCCGTCGATCAGGATCACATTTCAGTGCCTGTCTTCGCAAATCCGTGCCACTTTTATAGCATATTTCGGTTAGAATCACCCGTCTATAATCGTTTTCACCAGTCTACGCATGTTCTACACCATGTTTCGGTAGGAATCGCTCACCGGTACTCGTTTTCATGATTATGCCCCTGTTTTATACCGTATTTCGGCTAGAATCAACGATCTAAACTCGTTTTCCTCATTCTACGATCATAGTATGCCATATTTCGGCTCGAATCACTCATTTATCCTTGTTTTCACCATTTTATGAGCATTTGATGCCTCATTTCGGTTAGAATCATATTCTTATAATCGTTTCACCAATCTAGGCGACTTTATACCATATGTTGGTGAAGAATCACCCGTCCATACTTGTTTTCGCTATTCTACGCCCATTCTACAACATAATTCCGGCTAATATCACACCTATATACTCGTTTTCGCTTTCTAAGCTCGTTTTACACCATATTCCGGTTAGTATACCATGTTTCGCCTAGGAAGGCCCATCGAAACTCGTTTAACCATTCTACGCTCATTCTATATCATGTTTCAGTTAGAATCACCCATCTACGCTCGTTTTACCATTCTACCCTCATTCTATAGACCATATCTCGGTTACGATCACCCATCGATACCCGTTTAACCATTCTACGCTCATTCTATTTCATGTTTCAGTTAGAATCACCCATCTGCACTCGTTTTTACCATTCGACGCCTGTGTTTAGACCATATTTTGGTGAGAATTGCCGACCTAAATACGTTCTCATCATTCTACTCCCATTCTCACACTAACCCGTCGATCAGGATCACATTTCAGTGCCTGTCTTCGCAAATCCGTGCCACTTTTACAGCATATTTCGGTTAGAATCACCCATCTATACTCGTTTTCACCATGTCTACGAATGTTCTACACCATGTTTTGGTTGGAATCGCTCACCGGTACTCGTTTTCATGATTCTGCCCCTGTTTTATACCGTATTTCGGCTAGAATCAACGATCTAAACTCGTTTTCGTCATTCTACGATCATAGTATGCCATGTTTCGGCTCGAATCACTCATTTATCCTTGTTTTCACCATTTTACGAGCATTTAATGCCTCATTTCGGTTAGAATCATATTCTTATAATCGTTTCACCAATCTAGGCGACTTTATACCATATGTTGGTGAAGAATCACCCGTCCATACTTGTTTTCGCTATTCTGCGCCATTCTACAACATAATTCCGGCTAGTATCACACCTATATACTTGTTTTCGCTTTCTAAGCTCGTTTTACACCATATTCCGGTTAGTATACCATGTTTCGCCTAGGAAGGCCCATCGAAACTCGTTTAACCATTCTACGCTCCTTCTATATCATGTTTCAGTTAGAATCACCCATCTACGCCCGTTTTACCATTCTACCCTCATTCTACAGACCATATCTCGGTTACGATCACCCATCGATACCCGTTTAACCATTCTACTACGCTCATTCGATACCATGTTTCAGTTAGAATCACCCATCTGCACTCGTTTTTACCATTCGACGCCTGTGTTTAGACCATATTTTGGTGAGAATTGCCGACCTAAATACGTTCTCATTATTCTACTCCCATTCTCACACTAACCCGTCGATCAGGATCACATTTCAGTGCCTGTCTTCGCAAATCCGTGCCACTTTTACAGCATATTTCGGTTAGAATCACCCGTCTATACTCGTTTTCACCAGTCTACGCATGTTCTACACCATGTTTCGGTAGGAATCGCTCACCGGTACTCGTTTTCATGATTCTGCCCCTGTTTTATACCGTATTTCGGCTAGAATCAACGATCTAAACTCGTTTTCGTCATTCTACGATAATAGTATTCCATATTTCGCTTAGGAAGGCCCATCGATGCTCGTTTAACCATTCTACGCTCATTCTATATCATGTTTCAGTTAGAATCACCCATCTACGCTCGTTTTACCATTCGACGTATGTTTTAGACCATATCTATCTAGGTCAGAATCACCCATCCACACCCGTTTTGACTATTCTACGTTCACACTATTCCATATTTTGGACCGAATCACTCATTTTTACTTGTTTTCACCAATCTAAGCTCATTCTGTACCATAATTTTGGTTTGAATTGCCTGTCCATATTCGTTTTCATCAATCGACGACTATTCTAGACCATATCTCGGTTACGATCACCCATCGATACCCGTTTAACCATTCCACTACGCTCATTCGATACCATGTTTCAGTTAGAATTACCCATCTACACTCCTTTTTACCATTCGACGCCTGTTTTAGACCATATTTTGGCAAGAATTGCTGACCTAAATATGTTCTCATCATTCTACTCCCATTCTCACACTAACCCGTCGATCAAGATCATATTTCAGTGCCTGTCTTCGCAAATCCGTGCCACTTTTACAGCATATTTCGGTTAGAATCACCCATCTATACTCGTTTTCACCAGTCTACGCTTGTTCTACACCATGTTTCGGTTGGAATCGCTCACCGGTACTCGTTTTCATGATTCTGCCCCTGTTTTATACCGTATTTCGGCTAGAATCAACGATCTAAACTCGTTTTTGTCATTCTACGATAATAGTATTCCATATTTCGCTTAGGAAGGCCCATCGATGCTCGTTTAACCATTCTACGCTCATTCTATATCATGTTTCAGTTAGAATCACCCATCTACGCTCGTTTTACCATTCGACGTATGTTTTAGACCATATCTATCTAGGTCAGAATCACCCATCCACACCCGTTTTGACTATTCTACGTTCACACTATTCCATATTTTGGACCGAATCACTCATTTTTACTTGCTTTTACCAATCTAAGCTCATTCTGTACCATAATTTTGGTTTGAATTGCCTGTCCATATTCGTTTTCATCAATCGACGACTATTCTAGACCATATCTCGGTTACGATCACCCATCGATACCCGTTTAACCATTCTACTACGCTCATTCGATACCATGTTTCAGTTAGAATCACCCATCTGCACTCGTTTTTACCATTCGACGCCTGTGTTTAGACCATATTTTGGTTAGAATTGCCGACCTAAATACGTTCTCATCATTCTACTCCCATTCTCACACTAACCCGTCGATCAGGATCACATTTCAGTGCCTGTCTTCGCAAATCCGTGCCACTTTTATAGCATATTTCGGTTAGAATCACCCGTCTATAATCGTTTTCACCAGTCTACGCATGTTCTACACCATGTTTCGGTAGGAATCGCTCACCGGTACTCGTTTTCATGATTATGCCCCTGTTTTATACCGTATTTCGGCTAGAATCAACGATCTAAACTCGTTTTCCTCATTCTACGATCATAGTATGCCATATTTCGGCTCGAATCACTCATTTATCCTTGTTTTCACCATTTTATGAGCATTTGATGCCTCATTTCGGTTAGAATCATATTCTTATAATCGTTTCACCAATCTAGGCGACTTTATACCATATGTTGGTGAAGAATCACCCGTCCATACTTGTTTTCGCTATTCTACGCCATTTTACAACATAATTCCGGCTAGTATCACACCTATATACTCGTTTTCGCTTTCTAAGCTCGTTTTACACCATATTCCGGTTAGTATACCATGTTTCACCTAGGAAGGCCCATCGAAACTCGTTTAACCATTCTACGCTCATTCTATATCATGTTTCAGTTAGAATCACCCATCTACGCCCGTTTTACCATTCTACCCTCATTCTACAGACCATATCTCGGTTACGATCACCCATCGATACCCGTTTAACCATTCTACTACGCTCATTCGATACCATGTTTCAGTTAGAATCACCCATCTGCACTCGTTTTTACCATTCGACGCCTGTGTTTAGACCATATTTTGGTTAGAATTGCCGACCTAAATACGTTCTCATCATTCTACTCCCATTCTCACACTAACCCGTCGATCAGGATCACATTTCAGTGCCTGTCTTCGCAAATCCGTGCCACTTTTACAGCATATTTCGGTTAGAATCACCCGTCTATACTCGTTTTCACCAGTCTACGCATGTTCTACACCATGTTTTGGTAGGAATCGTTCACCGGTACTCGTTTTCATGATTATGCCCCTGTTTTATACCGTATTTCGGCTAGAATCAACGATCTAAACTCGTTTTCCTCATTCTACGATCATAGTATGCCATGTTTCGGCTCGAATCACTCATTTATCCTTGTTTTCATCATTTTACGAGCATTTAATGCCTCATTTCGGTTAGAATCATATTCTTATAATCGTTTCACCAATCTAGGCGACTTTATACCATATGTTGGTGAAGAATCACCCGTCCATACTTGTTTTCGCTATTCTGCGCCATTCTACAACATAATTCCGGCTAGTATCACACCTATATACTCGTTTTCGCTTTCTAAGCTCGTTTTACACCATATTCCGGTTAGTATACCATGTTTCGCCTAGGAAGGCCCATCGAAACTCGTTTAACCATTCTACGCTCCTTCTATATCATGTTTCAGTTAGAATCACCCATCTACGCCCGTTTTACCATTCTACCCTCATTCTACAGACCATATCTCGGTTACGATCACCCATCGATACCCGTTTAACCATTCTACTACGCTCATTCGATACCATGTTTCAGTTAGAATCACCCATCTGCACTCGTTTTTACCATTCGACGCCAGTTTTAGACCATATTTTGGCTAGAATTGCTGACCTAAATACGTTCTCATCATTCTACTCCCATTCTCACACTAACCCGTCGATCAGGATCACATTTTAGTGCCTGTCTTCGCAAATCCGTGCCACTTTTACAGTATATTTCGGTTAGAATCACCCATCTATACTCGTTTTCACCAGTCTACGCATGTTCTACACCATGTTTCGGTTGGAATCGCTCACCGGTACTCGTTTTCATGATTCTGCCCCTGTTTTATACCGTATTTCGGCTAGAATCAACGATCTAAACTCGTTTTCGTCATTCTACGATCATAGTATGCCATGTTTCGCTTAGGAAGGCCCATCGATACTCGTTTAACCATTCTACGCTCATTCTATATCATGTTTCAGTTAGAATCACCCATCTACGCTCGTTTTACCATTCGACGTATGTTTTAGACCATATCTATCTAGGTCAGAATCACCCATCCACACCCGTTTTGACTATTCTACGTTCACACTATTCCATATTTTGGACCGAATCACTCATTTTTACTTGTTTTCACCAATCTAAGCTCATTCTGTACCATAATTTTGGTTTGAATTGCCTGTCCATATTCGTTTTCATCAATCGACGACTATTCTAGACCATATCTCGGTTACGATCACCCATCGATACCCGTTTAACCATTCCACTACGCTCATTCGATACCATGTTTCAGTTAGAATTACCCATCTACACTCCTTTTTACCATTCGACGCCTGTTTTAGACCATATTTTGGCAAGAATTGCTGACCTAAATATGTTCTCATCATTCTACTCCCATTCTCACACTAACCCGTCGATCAAGATCATATTTCAGTGCCTGTCTTCGCAAATCCGTGCCACTTTTACAGCATATTTCGGTTAGAATCACCCATCTATACTCGTTTTCACCAGTCTACGCTTGTTCTACACCATGTTTCGGTTGGAATCGCTCACCGGTACTCGTTTTCATGATTCTGCCCCTGTTTTATACCGTATTTCGGCTAGAATCAACGATCTAAACTCGTTTTCGTCATTCTAGGATAATAGTATTCCATATTTCGCTTAGGAAGGCCCATCGATGCTCGTTTAACCATTCTACGCTCATTCTATATCATGTTTCAGTTAGAATCACCCATCTACGCTCGTTTTACCATTCGACGTATGTTTTAGACCATATCTATCTAGGTCAGAATCACCCATCCACACCCGTTTTGACTATTCTACGTTCACACTATTCCATATTTTGGACCGAATCACTCATTTTTACTTGCTTTTACCAATCTAAGCTCATTCTGTACCATAATTTTGGTTTGAATTGCCTGTCCATATTCGTTTTCATCAATCGACGACTATTCTAGACCATATCTCGGTTACGATCACCCATCGATACCCGTTTAACCATTCTACTACGCTCATTCGATACCATGTTTCAGTTAGAATCACCCATCTGCACTCGTTTTTACCATTCGACGCCTGTGTTTAGACCATATTTTGGTTAGAATTGCCGACCTAAATACGTTCTCATCATTCTACTCCCATTCTCACACTAACCCGTCGATCAGGATCACATTTCAGTGCCTGTCTTCGCAAATCCGTGCCACTTTTATAGCATATTTCGGTTAGAATCACCCGTCTATAATCGTTTTCACCAGTCTACGCATGTTCTACACCATGTTTCGGTAGGAATCGCTCACCGGTACTCGTTTTCATGATTATGCCCCTGTTTTATACCGTATTTCGGCTAGAATCAACGATCTAAACTCGTTTTCCTCATTCTACGATCATAGTATGCCATATTTCGGCTCGAATCACTCATTTATCCTTGTTTTCACCATTTTATGAGCATTTGATGCCTCATTTCGGTTAGAATCATATTCTTATAATCGTTTCACCAATCTAGGCGACTTTATACCATATGTTGGTGAAGAATCACCCGTCCATACTTGTTTTCGCTATTCTACGCCATTTTACAACATAATTCCGGCTAGTATCACACCTATATACTCGTTTTCGCTTTCTAAGCTCGTTTTACACCATATTCTGGTTAGTATACCATGTTTCACCTAGGAAGGCCCATCGAAACTCGTTTAACCATTCTACGCTCATTCTATATCATGTTTCAGTTAGAATCACCCATCTACGCCCGTTTTACCATTCTACCCTCATTCTACAGACCATATCTCGGTTACGATCACCCATCGATACCCGTTTAACCATTCTACTACGCTCATTCGATACCATGTTTCAGTTAGAATCACCCATCTGCACTCGTTTTTACCATTCGACGCCTGTGTTTAGACCATATTTTGGTTAGAATTGCCGACCTAAATACGTTCTCATCATTCTACTCCCATTCTCACACTAACCCGTCGATCAGGATCACATTTCAGTGCCTGTCTTCGCAAATCCGTGCCACTTTTATAGCATATTTCGGTTAGAATCACCCGTCTATAATCGTTTTCACCAGTCTACGCATGTTCTACACCATGTTTCGGTAGGAATCGTTCACCGGTACTCGTTTTCATGATTATGCCCCTGTTTTATACCGTATTTCGGCTAGAATCAACGATCTAAACTCGTTTTCCTCATTCTACGATCATAGTATGCCATGTTTCGGCTCGAATCACTCATTTATCCTTGTTTTCATCATTTTACGAGCATTTAATGCCTCATTTCGGTTAGAATCATATTCTTATAATCGTTTCACCAATCTAGGCGACTTTATACCATATGTTGGTGAAGAATCACCCGTCCATACTTGTTTTCGCTATTCTGCGCCATTCTACAACATAATTCCGGCTAGTATCACACCTATATACTCGTTTTCGCTTTCTAAGCTCGTTTTACACCATATTCCGGTTAGTATACCATGTTTCGCCTAGGAAGGCCCATCGAAACTCGTTTAACCATTCTACGCTCCTTCTATATCATGTTTCAGTTAGAATCACCCATCTACGCCCGTTTTACCATTCTACCCTCATTCTACAGACCATATCTCGGTTACGATCACCCATCGATACCCGTTTAACCATTCTACTACGCTCATTCGATACCATGTTTCAGTTAGAATCACCCATCTGCACTCGTTTTTACCATTCGACGCCAGTTTTAGACCATATTTTGGCTAGAATTGCTGACCTAAATACGTTCTCATCATTCTACTCCCATTCTCACACTAACCCGTCGATCAGGATCACATTTTAGTGCCTGTCTTCGCAAATCCGTGCCACTTTTACAGTATATTTCGGTTAGAATCACCCGTCTATACTCGTTTTCACCAGTCTACGCATGTTCTACACCATGTTTCGGTTGGAATCGCTCACCGGTACTCGTTTTGATGATTCTGCCCCTGTTTTATACCGTATTTCGGCTAGAATCAACGATCTAAACTCGTTTTCGTCATTCTACGATAATAGTATTCCATATTTCGCTTAGGAAGGCCCATCGATGCTCGTTTAACCATTCTACGCTCATTCTATATCATGTTTCAGTTAGAATCACCCATCTACGCTCGTTTTACCATTCGACGTATGTTTTAGACCATATCTATCTAGGTCAGAATCACCCATCCACACCCGTTTTGACTATTCTACGTTCACACTATTCCATATTTTGGACCGAATCACTCATTTTTACTTGTTTTCACCAATCTAAGCTCATTCTGTACCATAATTTGGTTTGAATTGCCTGTCCATATTCGTTTTCATCAATCGACGACTATTCTAGACCATATCTCGGTTACGATCACCCATCGATACCCGTTTAAACCATTCCACTACGCTCATTCGATACCATGTTTCAGTTAGAATTACCCATCTACACTCCTTTTTACCATTCGACGCCTGTTTTAGACCATATTTTGGCAAGAATTGCTGACCTAAATATGTTCTCATCATTCTACTCCCATTCTCACACTAACCGTCGATCAAGATCATATTTCAGTGCCTGTCTTCGCAAATCCGTGCCACTTTTACAGCATATTTCGGTTAGAATCACCCATCTATACTCGTTTTCACCAGTCTACGCTTGTTCTACACCATGTTTCGGTTGGAATCGCTCACCGGTACTCGTTTTCATGATTCTGCCCCTGTTTTATACCGTATTTCGGCTAGAATCAACGATCTAAACTCGTTTTCCGTCATTCTAGGATAATAGTATTCCATATTCGCTTAGGAAGGCCCATCGATGCTCGTTTAACCATTCTACGCTCATTCTATATCATGTTTCAGTTAGAATCACCCATCTACGCTCGTTTTACCATTCGACGTATGTTTTAGACCATATCTATCTAGGTCAGAATCACCCATCCACACCCGTTTTGACTATTCTACGTTCACACTATTCCATATTTTGGACCGAATCACTCATTTTTACTTGCTTTTACCAATCTAAGCTCATTCTGTACCATAATTTTGGTTTGAATTGCCTGTCCATATTCGTTTTCATCAATCGACGACTATTCTAGACCATATCTCGGTTACGATCACCCATCGATACCCGTTTTAACCATTCTACTACGCTCATTCGATACCATGTTTCAGTTAGAATCACCCATCTGCACTCGTTTTTACCATTCGACGCCTGTGTTTAGACCATATTTTGGTTAGAATTGCCGACCTAAATACGTTCTCATCATTCTACTCCCATTCTCACACTAACCCGTCGATCAGGATCACATTTCAGTGCCTGTCTTCGCAAATCCGTGCCACTTTTATTGCATATTTCAGTTAGAATCACCGTCTATAATCGTTTTCACCAGTCTACGCATGTTCTACACCATGTTTCGGTAGGAATCGCTCACCGGTACTCGTTTTCATGATTATGCCCCTGTTTTATACCGTATTTCGGCTAGAATCAACGATCTAAACTCGTTTTCCTCATTCTACGATCATAGTATGCCATATTTCGGCTCGATCACTCATTTATCCTTGTTTTCACCATTTTATGAGCATTTGATGCCTCATTTCGGTTAGAATCATATTCTTATAATCGTTTCACCAATCTAGGCGACTTTATACCATATGTTGGTGAAGAATCACCCGTCCATACTTGTTTTCGCTATTCTACGCCCATTCTACAACATAATTCCGGCTAATATCACACCTATATACTCGTTTTCGCTTTCTAAGCTCGTTTTACACCATATTCCGGTTAGTATACCATGTTTCGCCTAGGAAGGCCCATCGAAACTCGTTTAACCATTCTACGCTCATTCTATATCATGTTTCAGTTAGAATCACCCATCTACGCTCGTTTTACCATTCTACCCTCATTCTATAGACCATATCTCGGTTACGATCACCCATCGATACCCGTTTAACCATTCTACGCTCATTCTATTTCATGTTTCAGTTAGAATCACCCATCTGCACTCGTTTTTTAGCATTCGACGCCTATGTTTAGACCATATTTTGGTGAGAATTGCCGACCTAAATACGTTCTCATCATTCTACTCCCATTCTCACACTAACCCGTCGATCAGGATCACATTTCAGTGCTGTCTTCGCAAATCCGTGCCACTTTTACAGCATATTTCGGTTAGAATCACCATCTATACTCGTTTCACCAGTCTACGAATGTTCTACACCATGTTTTGGTTGGAATCGCTCACCGGTACTCGTTTTCATGATTCTGGCCCTGTTTTATACCGTATTTCGGCTAGAATCAACGATCTAAACTCGTTTTCGTCATTCTACGATCATAGTATGCCATGTTTCGGCTCGAATCACTCATTTATTCTTGTTTTCACCATTTTACGAGCATTTAATGCCTCATTTCGGTTAGAATCATATTCTTATAATCGTTTCACCAATCTAGGCGACTTTATACCATATGTTGGTGAAGAATCACCCGTCCATACTTGTTTTCGCTATTCTGCGCCATTCTACAACATAATTCCGGCTAGTATCACACCTATATACTCGTTTTCGCTTTCTAAGCTCGTTTTACACCATATTCCGGTTAGTATACCATGTTTCGCCTAGGAAGGCCCATCGAAACTCGTTTAACCATTCTACGCTCCTTCTATATCATGTTTCAGTTAGAATCACCCATCTACGCCCGTTTTACCATTCTACCCTCATTCTACAGACCATATCTCGGTTACGATCACCCATCGATACCCGTTTAACCATTCTACTACGCTCATTCGATACCATGTTTCAGTTAGAATCACCCATCTGCACTCGTTTTTACCATTCGACGCCTGTGTTTAGACCATATTTTGGTGAGAATTGCCGACCTAAATACGTTCTCATTATTCTACTCCCATTCTCACACTAACCCGTCGATCAGGATCACATTTCAGTGCCTGTCTTCGCAAATCCGTGCCACTTTTACAGCATATTTCGGTTAGAATCACCCGTCTATACTCGTTTTCACCAGTCTACGCATGTTCTACACCATATTTCGGTAGGAATCGCTCACCGGTACTCGTTTTCATGATTCTGCCCCTGTTTTATACCGTATTTCGGCTAGAATCAACGATCTAAACTCGTTTTCGTCATTCTACGATAATAGTATTCCATATTTCGCTTAGGAAGGCCCATCGATGCTCGTTTAACCATTCTACGCTCATTCTATATCATGTTTCAGTTAGAATCACCCATCTACGCTCGTTTTACCATTCGACGTATGTTTTAGACCATATCTATCTAGGTCAGAATCACCCATCCACACCCGTTTTGACTATTCTACGTTCACACTATTCCATATTTTGGACCGAATCACTCATTTTTACTTGTTTTCACCAATCTAAGCTCATTCTGTACCATAATTTTGGTTTGAATTGCCTGTCCATATTCGTTTTCATCAATCGACGACTATTCTAGACCATATCTCGGTTACGATCACCCATCGATACCCGTTTAACCATTCACTACGCTCATTCGATACCATGTTTCAGTTAGAATTACCCATCTACACTCCTTTTTACCATTCGACGCCTGTTTTAGACCATATTTTGGCAAGAATTGCTGACCTAAATATGTTCTCATCATTCTACTTCCCATTCTCACACTAACCCGTCGATCAAGATCATATTTCAGTGCCTGTCTTCGCAAATCCGTGCCACTTTTACAGCATATTTCGGTTAGAATCACCCATCTATACTCGTTTTCACCAGTCTACGCTTGTTCTACACCATGTTTCGGTTGGAATCGCTCACCGGTACTCGTTTTCATGATTCTGCCCCTGTTTTATACCGTATTTCGGCTAGAATCAACGATCTAAACTCGTTTTCCGTCATTCTACGATAATAGTATTCCATATTTCGCTTAGGAAGGCCCATCGATACTCGTTTAACCATTCTACGCTCATTCTATATCATGTTTCAGTTAGAATCACCCATCTACGCTCGTTTTACCATTCGACGTATGTTTTAGACCATATCTATCTAGGTCAGAATCACCCATCCACACCCGTTTTGACTATTCTACGTTCACACTATTCCATATTTTGGACCGAATCACTCATTTTTACTTGCTTTTACCAATCTAAGCTCATTCTGTACCATAATTTTGGTTTGAATTGCCTGTCCATATTCGTTTTCATCAATCGACGACTATTCTAGACCATATCTCGGTTACGATCACCCATCGATACCCGTTTAACCATTCTACTACGCTCATTCGATACCATGTTTCAGTTAGAATCACCATCTGCACTCGTTTTTACCATTCGACGCCTGTGTTTAGACCATATTTTGGTTAGAATTGTCGACCTAAATACGTTCTCATCATTCTACTCCCAATTCTCACACTAACCCGTCGATCAGGATCACATTTCAGTGCCTGTCTTCGCAAATCCGTGCCACTTTTATAGCATATTTCGGTTAGAATCACCCGTCTATAATCGTTTTCACCAGTCTACGCATGTTCTACACCATGTTTCGGTAGGAATCGCTCACCGGTACTCGTTTTCATGATTATGCCCCTGTTTATACCGTATTTCGGCTAGAATCAACGATCTAAACTCGTTTTCCTCATTCTACGATCATAGTATGCCATATTTCGGCTCGAATCACTCATTTATCCTTGTTTTCACCATTTTATGAGCATTTGATGCCTCATTTCGGTTAGAATCATATTCTTATAATCGTTTCACCAATCTAGGCGACTTTATACCATATGTTGGTGAAGAATCACCCGTCCATACTTGTTTTCGCTATTCTACGCCCATTCTACAACATAATTCCGGCTAATATCACACCTATATACTCGTTTTCGCTTTCTAAGCTCGTTTTACACCATATTCCGGTTAGTATACCATGTTTCGCCTAGGAAGGCCCATCGAAACTCGTTTAACCATTCTACGCTCATTCTATATCATGTTTCAGTTAGAATCACCCATCTACGCTCGTTTACCATTCTACCCTCATTCTATAGACCATATCTCGGTTACGATCACCCATCGATACCCGTTTAACCATTCTACGCTCATTCTATTTCATGTTTCAGTTAGAATCACCCATCTGCACTCGTTTTTACCATTCGACGCCTGTGTTTAGACCATATTTTGGTGAGAATTGCCGACCTAAATACGTTCTCATCATTCTACTCCCATTCTCACACTAACCCGTCGATCAGGATCACATTTCAGTGCCTGTCTTCGCAAATCCGTGCCACTTTTACAGCATATTTCGGTTAGAATCACCCATCTATACTCGTTTTCACCAGTCTACGAATGTTCTACACCATGTTTTGGTTGGAATCGCTCACCGGTACTCGTTTTCATGATTCTGCCCCTGTTTTATACCGTATTTCGGCTAGAATCAACGATCTAAACTCGTTTTCGTCATTCTACGATCATAGTATGCCATGTTTCGGCTCGAATCACTCATTTATCCTTGTTTTCACCATTTTACGAGCATTTAATGCCTCATTTCGGTTAGAATCATATTCTTATAATCGTTTCACCAATCTAGGCGACTTTATACCATATGTTGGTGAAGAATCACCCGTCCATACTTGTTTTCGCTATTCTGCGCCATTCTACAACATAATTCGGCTAGTATCACACCTATATACTCGTTTTCCGCTTTCTAAGCTCGTTTTACACCATATTCCGGTTAGTATACCATGTTTCGCCTAGGAAGGCCCATCGAAACTCGTTTAACCATTCTACGCTCCTTCTATATCATGTTTCAGTTAGAATCACCCATCTACGCCCGTTTTACCATTCTACCCTCATTCTACAGACCATATCTCGGTTACGATCACCCATCGATACCGTTTAAACCATTCTACTACGCTCATTCGATACCATGTTTCAGTTAGAATCACCCATCTGCACTCGTTTTTACCATTCGACGCCTGTGTTTAGACCATATTTTGGTGAGAATTGCCGACCTAAATACGTTCTCATTATTCTACTCCCATTCTCACACTAACCCGTCGATCAGGAACACATTTCAGTGCCTGTCTTCGCAAATCCGTGCCACTTTTACAGCATATTTCGGTTAGAATCACCCGTCTATACTCGTTTTCACCAGTCTACGCATGTTCTACACCATGTTTCGGTAGGAATCGCTCACCGGTACTCGTTTTCATGATTCTGCCCCTGTTTTATACCGTATTTCGGCTAGAATCAACGATCTAAACTCGTTTTCGTCATTCTACGATAATAGTATTCCATATTTCGCTTAGGAAGGCCCATCGATGCTCGTTTAACCATTCTACGCTCATTCTATATCATGTTTCAGTTAGAATCACCCATCTACGCTCGTTTTACCATTCGACGTATGTTTTAGACCATATCTATCTAGGTCAGAATCACCCATCCACACCCGTTTTGACTATTCTACGTTCACACTATTCCATATTTTGGACCGAATCACTCATTTTTACTTGTTTTCACCAATCTAAGCTCATTCTGTACCATAATTTTGGTTTGAATTGCCTGTCCATATTCGTTTTCATCAATCGACGACTATTCTAGACCATATCTCGGTTACGATCACCCATCGATACCCGTTTAACCATTCCACTACGCTCATTCGATACCATGTTTCAGTTAGAATTACCCATCTACACTCCTTTTTACCATTCGACGCCTGTTTTAGACCATATTTTGGCAAGAATTGCTGACCTAAATATGTTCTCATCATTCTACTCCCATTCTCTGCACTAACCCGTCGATCAAGATCATATTTCAGTGCCTGTCTTCGCAAATCCGTGCCACTTTTACAGCATATTTCGGTTAGAATCACCCATCTATACTCGTTTTTACCAGTCTACGCTTGTTCTACACCATGTTTCGGTTGGAATCGCTCACCGGTACTCGTTTTCATGATTCTGCCCTGTTTTATACCGTATTTCGGCTAGAATCAAACGATCTAAACTCGTTTTTGTCATTCTACGATAATAGTATTCCATATTTCGCTTAGGAAGGCCCATCGATGCTCGTTTAACCATTCTACGCTCATTCTATATCATGTTTCAGTTAGAATCACCCATCTACGCTCGTTTTACCATTCGACGTATGTTTTAGACCATATCTATCTAGGTCAGAATCACCCATCCACACCCGTTTTGACTATTCTACGTTCACACTATTCCATATTTTGGACCGAATCACTCATTTTACTTGCTTTTACCAATCTAAGCTCATTCTGTACCATAATTTTGGTTTGAATTGCCTGTCCATATTCGTTTTCATCAATCGACGACTATTCTAGACCATATCTCGGTTACGATCACCCATCGATACCCGTTTAACCATTCTACTACGCTCATTCGATACCATGTTTCAGTTAGAATCACCCATCTGCACTCGTTTTTACCATTCGACGCCTGTGTTTAGACCATATTTTGGTTAGAATTGCCGACCTAAATACGTTCTCATCATTCTACTCCCATTCTCACACTAACCCGTCGATCAGGATCACATTTCAGTGCCTGTCTTTCGCAAATCCGTGCCACTTTTATAGCATATTTCGGTTAGAATCACCCGTCTATAATCGTTTTCACCAGTCTACGCATGTTCTACACCATGTTTCGGTAGGAATCGCTCACCGGTACTCGTTTTCATGATTATGCCCCTGTTTTATACCGTATTTCGGCTAGAATCAACGATCTAAACTCGTTTTCCTCATTCTACGATCATAGTATGCCATATTTCGGCTCGAATCACTCATTTATCCTTGTTTTCACCATTTTATGAGCATTTGATGCCTCATTTCGGTTAGAATCATATTCTTATAATCGTTTCACCAATCTAGGCGACTTTATACCATATGTTGGTGAAGAATCACCCGTCCATACTTGTTTTCGCTATTCTACGCCCATTCTACAACATAATTCCGGCTAATATCACACCTATATACTCGTTTTCGCTTTCTAAGCTCGTTTAACACCATATTCCGGTTAGTATACCATGTTTCGCCTAGGAAGGCCCATCGAAACTCGTTTAACCATTCTACGCTCATTCTATATCATGTTTCAGTTAGAATCACCCATCTACGCTCGTTTTACCATTCTACCCTCATTCTATAGACCATATCTCGGTTACGATCACCCATCGATACCCGTTTAACCATTCTACGCTCATTCTATTTCATGTTTCAGTAGAATCACCCATCTGCACTCGTTTTTACCATTCGACGCCTGTGTTTAGACCATATTTTGGTGAGAATTGCCGACCTAAATACGTTCTCATCATTCTACTCCCATTCTCACACTAACCCGTCGATCAGGATCACATTTCAGTGCCTGTCTTCGCAAATCCGTGCCACTTTTACAGCATATTTCGGTTAGAATCACCCATCTATACTCGTTTTCACCAGTCTACGAATGTTCTACACCATGTTTTGGTTGGAATCGCTCACCGGTACTCGTTTTCATGATTCTGCCCCTGTTTTATACCGTATTTCGGCTAGAATCAACGATCTAAACTCGTTTTCGTCATTCTACGATCATAGTATGCCATGTTTCGGCTCGAATCACTCATTTATCCTTGTTTTCACCATTTTACGAGCATTTAATGCCTCATTTCGGTTAGAATCATATTCTTATAATCGTTTCACCAATCTAGGCGACTTTATACCATATGTTGGTGAAGAATCACCCGTCCATACTTGTTTTCGCTATTCTACGCCATTCTACAACATAATTCCGGCTAGTATCACACCTATATACTCGTTTTCGCTTTCTAAGCTTGTTTTACACCATATTCCGGTTAGTATACCATGTTTCGCCTAGGAAGGCCCATCGAAACTCGTTTAACCATTCTACACTCCTTCTAATATCATGTTTCAGTTAGAATCACCCATCTACGGCCGTTTTACCATTCTACCCTCATTCTACAGACCATATCTCGGTTACGATCACCCATCGATACCCGTTTAACCATTCTACGCTCATTCTATATCATATTTCAGTTAGAATCACCCATCTGCACTCGTTTTTACCATTCGACGCCAGTTTTAGACCATATTTTGGCTAGAATTGCTGACCTAAATACGTTCTCATCATTCTACTCCCATTCTCACACTAACCCGTCGATCAGGATCACATTTTAGTGCCTGTCTTCGCAAATCCGTGCCACTTTTACAGTATATTTCGGTTAGAATCACCCATCTATACTCGTTTTCACCAGTCTACGCATGTTCTACACCATGTTTCGGTTGGAATCGCTCACCGGTACTCGTTTTCATGATTCTGCCCCTGTTTTATACCGTATTTCGGCTAGAATCAACGATCTAAACTCGTTTTCGTCATTCTACGATCATAGAATGCCATGTTTCGCTTAGGAAGGCCCATCGATACTCGTTTAACCATTCTACGCTCATTCTATATCATGTTTCAGTTAGAATCACCCATCTACGCTCGTTTTACCATTCGACGTATGTTTTAGACCATATCTATCTAGGTCAGAATCACCCATCCACACCCGTTTTGACTATTCTACGTTCACACTATTCCATATTTTGGACCGAATCACTCATTTTTACTTGTTTTTCACCAATCTAAGCTCATTCTGTACCATAATTTTGGTTTGAATTGCCTGTCCATATTCGTTTTCATCAATCGACGACTATTCTAGACCATATCTCGGTTACGATCACCCATCGATACCCGTTTAACCATTCCACTACGCTCATTCGATACCATGTTTCAGTTAGAATTACCCATCTACACTCCTTTTTACCATTCGACGCCTGTTTTAGACCATATTTTGGCAAGAATTGCTGACCTAAATATGTTCTCATCATTCTACTCCATTCTCACACTAACCCGTCGATCAAGATCATATTTCAGTGCCTGTCTTCGCAAATCCGTGCCACTTTTACAGCATATTTCGGTTAGAATCACCCATCTATACTCGTTTTCCACCAGTCTACGCTTGTTCTACACCATGTTTCGGTTGGAATCGCTCACCGGTACTCGTTTTCATGATTCTGCCCCTGTTTTTATACCGTATTTCGGCTAGAATCAACGATCTAAACTCGTTTTCGTCATTCTACGATAATAGTATTCCATATTTCGCTTAGGAAGGCCCATCGATGCTCGTTTAACCATTCTACGCTCATTCTATATCATGTTTCAGTTAGAATCACCCATCTACGCTCGTTTTACCATTCGACGTATGTTTTAGACCATATCTATCTAGGTCAGAATCACCCATCCACACCCGTTTTGACTATTCTACGTTCACACTATTCCATATTTTGGATCGAATCACTCATTTTTACTTGCTTTTACCAATCTAAGCTCATTCTGTACCATAATTTTGGTTTGAATTGCCTGTCCATATTCATTTTCATCAATCGACGACTATTCTAGACCATATCTCGGTTACGATCACCCATCGATACCCGTTTAACCATTCTACTACGCTCATTCGATACCATGTTTCAGTTAGAATCACCCATCTGCACTCGTTTTTACCATTCGACGCCTGTGTTTAGACCATATTTTGGTTAGAATTGCCGACCTAAATACGTTCTCATCATTCTACTCCCATTCTCACACTAACCCGTCGATCAGGATCACATTTCAGTGCCTGTCTTCGCAAATCCGTGCCACTTTTATAGCATATTTCGGTTAGAATCACCCGTCTATAATCGTTTTCACCAGTCTACGCATGTTCTACACCATGTTTCGGTAGGAATCGCTCACCGATACTCGTTTTCATGTTATGCCCTGTTTTATACCGTATTTCGGCTAGAATCAACGATCTAAACTCGTTTTCCTCATTCTACGATCATAGTATGCCATATTTCGGCTCGAATCACTCATTTATCCTTGTTTTCACCATTTTATGAGCATTTGATGCCTCATTTCGGTTAGAATCATATTCTTATAATCGTTTCACCAATCTAGGCGACTTTATACCATATGTTGGTGAAGAATCACCCGTCCATACTTGTTTTCGCTATTCTACGCCATTTTACAACATAATTCCGGCTAGTATCACACCTATATACTCGTTTTCCGCTTTCTAAGCTCGTTTTACACCATATTCCGGTTAGTATACCATGTTTCACCTAGGAAGGCCCATCGAAACTCGTTTAACCATTCTACGCTCATTCTATATCATGTTTCAGTTAGAATCACCCATCTACGCCCGTTTTACCATTCTACCCTCATTCTACAGACCATATCTCGGTTACGATCACCCATCGATACCCGTTTAACCATTCTACTACGCTCATTCGATACCATGTTTCAGTTAGAATCACCCATCTGCACTCGTTTTTACCATTCGACGCCTGTGTTTAGACCATATTTTGGTTAGAATTGCCGACCTAAATACGTTCTCATCATTCTACTCCCATTCTCACACTAACCCGTCGATCAGGATCACATTTCAGTGCCTGTCTTCGCAAATCCGTGCCACTTTTATAGCATATTTCAGTTAGAATCACCCGTCTATAATCGTTTTCACCAGTCTACGCAAGTTCTACACCATGTTTCGGTAGGAATCGTTCACCGGTACTCGTTTTCATGATTATGCCCCTGTTTTATAACCGTATTTCGGCTAGAATCAACGATCTAAACTCGTTTTCCTCATTCTACGATC
>JAYESA010002195.1:0-28190 GCA_036927795.1 Iris macrosiphon
TCGGAGATGCGGGCATGATAACTCTAGAGAAATATATTATAGTTGATCTCTGACGTTCGACGAACGTTATGCATGTTTATGGATAATTGTTGATAAACCTTGTGAGGGTCGCTAGCCTCGATCTATGTCGATTGATGATATAGGTCAACATTTGTATGGCCGCTAGCCTCGCGCTATTGCATTTAACATAGACTATTTATGCTGGTTATTAGTAGTTGTATTTGGATCACCTGTTTATTCTTTCACATGTCATTTACTGTATTTCATTTATGGCATATATATTAAGTATCTTGCTACGTCCCTTTGAGGACCTAGTTTTCTTTCAGATATTTTTAAGCTCTATTTGTAGGATAGTCGATGTTTGCTTCTTCAGGATCCAGTACTTGTTTATCGTTCTTTCGTTATTATCTTTTACTATTTGGTTCCTTTTTACTGTTATAGCTTAGTATTTACAAGCTCTGTATTCTTTTTTGAGGAACCATTAATTTTGATAATCGGGGCAGAGAGCATGTCATGACCCGTGCTCGGATAATCGGGGCACGAGTTATGAGTTGGAAGTTATGGCATTTCTAAGTTACGAGGGCTGCTAAAAATGAGGCTAAAATGTATGACGAATTTTGGCTATTTAACAAACTTTGGTGCACAAATTTACTCAAAAATTAATGGGTTCTTAAGGCATGGAGTTCTATATTCATGGCGCTAACATGATGTATATATTTATATAGAATTTGATTCTTAAAGAATATGAACAAAATTGAAAGATATAACATGTACCAAGTTGCACTACAAGAAATTCAGGTTTCATGACAAATGGTTTGTGGGTGTAAAATTTCTCACTGAAAGGGATATTTCTATGAAAAGTAATTTTTGTTGTCACTTATAATTTAATTTTGTGACAATAGTTTTATATCGTCAAGCATTTAAATCATTCAGTGACTATGTTTTTGTTGGACGTCACTTAATATTGTCCCTAAAATAAAATATTGATATTTTTTTGGAGAATCAAAGGCAAGTTTTACGTGACAAGTGAAAATACTTGTCACTTAAGTTGTATTATGTGGCTTCCTTAAAGAATTCTTACAGTAAGTTCTATGTGACAAGTAAAAATAGTGTCACTTAAGGAGTAGTATGTGATAAATAAAATTTTTTGTCACTTAAGGTGTATTCTGTGACATCCTTAAAGAATTGTAACAACAAGTTCTATGTGACATGCTAAAATACTTGTCTCTTAAAGTGTATTCTGTGACTTCCTTAAAGAATTGTAATAGCAAGTTATATGTGACAAGTGAAAATGTTACTACCATATTTTCTAGGAAAGGGTATTTTAGTCATTTAAAATTTAATTAAATATTGTGCATGTTTAATAATTATTTATTATATTATTTAATTATTGTTAGATGTTAGTTTATTATTTTGGACTGGTGCTAGTGGACCTAACTATTTTAGTTTAGACTCATGAACCAACATGTATTATTTGTTTGAATTGAGCCAAACTAGAAACCCATTGATTAGGAGGATGATTAGTTTAATTAAACCATTAGACTAGAACCTTCCCTCCCTAATTATTTCTTTATGAGAGGCCCCAAGGGATATAATGGATATTACATAGTAGCTTGAGGAAGGGGCAAGGGGCTGGGCTATTAAAAGAGGGAGGGAATTTTTTTTTTCTTTTTTTCATTTGAAATCTAGATCTAAATTTTTCTCAACAAAATTCCCCCATTCCCACATTATTTCTCTACCAAATTTTATCCCAATTCTTTCACAAATCACCATTGGAGGCTAATGGAGTAAGGATCTAGAAGGAGGAAGCAAGGAGCTACAAAGAGGAGCAAGGATCTACAAGTTGGAGGCCAATTTTATCACATTTGGAGGTTGCATTGGGAATCCATCTCCCAATAGGACAATTTAGTTTTTCCCCTTTATTTAGGTTCTAAATCTGAGATTTAACTATGAGAAATCAATCCATATGCATAGGTTACCCATAGAATTTGGAATTGAGTTCATAGGAGGCCTATTGAGAAAGTTATGATACTTTTTGTGTCAATTTTGGTGGAATTCTGAGATTGACACTTGTTGTGTTGTCAATTGGTCCTATAGATCAATTTGGCATGTGTTTATGTGTTTGTGTCTAGTGTCGTATCCACAATTGGATACGTGTAGGTCGTATCCCAATAGTTTGGTGATACGTGTTGATTTGGGGATTTTTTCTCCGACAAGGAACTTTGTGCATGTCATATTTTGATACGGACACGTAGATATGTGTTTGACTCTTCGTATTATTCATAAATAATACATAAGACTTGCTCGTGTCCTTCGGGGTACATTTGTTTGTTTGGTGGACTTATGTCGCAAGCGTATCATAGATCTAGTGTGATACGGGTGCACGATACACTCCGCGTGTTGGTTGTATTTTATTTCTAGATCTAATTCATATTGTTCTTAGTAATTTATAATAAATGTATTCATATGTGTGTGTGTGTGTGTGTATATATATATATATATATATATATATATATATATGGTTATGTATATATATTTATATGTGCTAGTGTGTCATATATCTATGTACCTATGTGTTATATATATGTAGTTATACTTCAAAATATATAATATATTATACTTGTATGTTATATATATATATATATATATATATATATATATATATATGTATGTATATATATATATATATATTGATGTATAGTTGGAAGTAGTATGTTTGTGTGGGTGTGTTGATTGTATTGGGAGAAGGAGACTCGGACAGCAGCTTATGAAGCAGCAGTTATCGCAGCAGCAGCAACAACAGCAAATTATCGCAACAGCACCAGCAAGCAGCTTATGAAAGCTGCTGCAGCAGCAGCAGCAGCAGCAACAACAGATTATCGCAGCAGCAGTAAGCAAATTATGAAAGCTGCAGCAGCAGCAACAGTTATCGCAGCAGTAGCAATAGCAGTTTATTACAGCAACAACAATAGTTTCTCGCAGTAGCAGCATATCCCGAGAAGCAGTAATAGTAAGGTGAGATTAGTTGGTTAGTGTTAGGATGTAGCTAGATATTTAGTAAGTTAGATAATGTTAACTAATAGTAGTTTGATAGCTAGCTAGTTAAGTATTTTTTTAGCTAATTAGTAGTTAATAATATCTAGTTATTTAGTAGTATCTAGCTAGTTAGTATTTATACCTCTTATGAATATCTCTAAGTTACATATATATGTATGTGTGTATATATGTATATGTCTATGCATTAATTGTATTGATAGTTAAATATAGCATGGGAGTTAGTACTTAAATTCATATAGGGGAATGCTAGTAGTTGATATTAGAATACTAGAAATTATATTGGGATGTTAGTATATACTATCGCATTTACCCTGAAATACCAAGGTAAATGCCAAGTTATTGAGGATATTCAAGGTATTGGGTTTGGGTACCAAGATGAGTGTTTATTGGTGCGATATCGAGTTGGTTCAAAACCAAGGTATCCACATAGCTTTTGGTAGTTAGGATTAGTATATATATTATTATTTGAATATGCATATATGATGAGTCATATCTCTTGTTTGCGTATCCTGAGATACAATATCTTAGTATCCTAGATTTAGCTTGTATGACCCAGTTTAATAGAGTTAACCTAGTTTGACTATTTTGAATAAGAAGTGGCTCTTTGACCTAGAAGTTGACTAGTTTAACTTATTTTCATTCTGAAACCTTGTATTGATGTTGTATTCCCTATCTAGGTCTTCGAGGCACATCAGACATCTGTGAGACTATTCACCAGACTTTAGGCGAGTATATTCTCTGATAGTTTCTTATTTATGATATCCTTTATGTTTATTGTATCGAGTGTAGATATCCATATTTTCTTGATACGATGGTTACACGGATTGGTATATCCGGATCTCGTCATGAGATGTTATTCCTTGGTATATGGTGTATCTTATGCAAACCTTGTTTTATTGTTCTTCTTGTATATGTACATACACTGATTCTCGGAAAGAGTCGCTATCTTCTTAGAGAATCCCGAGCCATAGAGTACCATGGTTGGATCCACTATACCAATCAGGGTTGGGGAGTATGTAGTATAGATATGTGATCATACCCTTCTTGTATCATGTCTTGTTCTTGAATAGTGTTAATCATACACTGCGCGTATGATTAGCCAGGCCATAAATCTTGTATCAAGTTCCCAAGCCGATCATATGTTAAAGCTAGTACTTACAAACATAGTCATTAGTATTCTTGTTCATTGTCATATTGTTCATTCTTGTATTTACTTTCAGTATTTCCCTATTATTTATTTCTCTTGTATCTATTGTTGTATCTTGTATATTTATATCTATTTACTGTTATATAGTTTTTATCATTGATTAGAACTGCTGTTAGAGATGTACTCTGCTCCTTTCCTGACTGGATGTATTTTTTCCAGATGACACTGAGGAGTGGTACCCTACTCATTACGGACCTCAGGATGTTATGGGCTTAGAGTCAGAGATCCTGGCTCAAGAGGGACTCATCCCGACTGAGACAGATGACCCGAGACTTGTAGCTTCTTAGTATTCTTTGTACTGGATTTATCTCCAGCTTATTATTTAGTATTTCTTCAGACTCATTGATATTATTATTTGACTCATGAGTGTATTATGACTATTCTATTATTTCTCTGATTCGTGCTCATTTCCATCTTAGATATGTGATTGAGTATATTGATATTGTTGGTGGCTTATTATATTGCTAGATAGATTTCCCTAATAGTGTTCTACCACTGATTCTACGGCTTAGGCTGGACGTTGTTCCTGACTTGTACCCTTGCACCGGGTGCGGATCATGACATATTTTTAGTGGTGGCCCATACAGGTCTTAGAGGTTGTAATTAGTGCAATTTGTAGTGATGCTTTGAATTGAGTGCTATTACGAGCCTGTTTCAGGATATAGGATATAGGCTATAGAAAGAGAATACTCAATTACATCTAGAAAAAATTCTTTTGATTCATTCAACTATTCTTCCTTGATATTGATACTTGATCTTTAATCTGTCCTTCCCTGAGTGTCTTACATCATGTGCCATATTGATTTTTTCTTTCGTTTTGTCTCAGGATGCCGTCTAAGACTAGATCGCAGTAGGAAAGAGCAGCTTCTGAGAGGTCTGTGACATCCCGAGGGCCTGCACCAATCACTTCTTCGGTGATTAGAGTATCAGCTGCTTTGGAGGTCCACCACCTACTGAGAGGACTGTATCAGCTGTATCTGAGGGATTTTTACCTCCACCTTTCGTGCTAGCAGATGCGACACAGATGTTTACACTGTTTCGTGAGATGTTGGAGGCATAGAGGCTCAGTCGTAGGCACATCAGAGGCAGACCGACATCTTGTGGCAGGGCATCAAGAGTGCTCATCAGCTTGCTCGTGTCGTAGTAGAGAGAGGAGTTTCGGTCCAGCAGCAGGTTGCTCTTCAGGTTGCTCAGCTTCGGCCATGCAACATTCAGAACTTCAAGAAGCTGGAGCTTAGGGTGTTCAAGGGGACGGAGGGCATCGTCTATGCTGATGATTGGCTCAAGGACATTGAGCATCTTATGAGGGTGTCCCGTCTTTCTAAGGATATGAAGGTTAAGGCGGTAGGACTTCAACTATTCGACATTGCCCGTACTTGGTTCAGGAATGAGCCAATTCTTGTTGACGCAGGACTGTCTTGGGAGGTGTTTAAGGACCTCTTCAAGAAAAAGTTCTTTGCTCGGGCAGACAGGATATACTTGGGGAGGCAGTTTGAGAGCCTCATTCAGGGGAGCATGTTTGTGGAGGAGTACGCTGCAGAGTTCGACAGGCTGAGCCAATTTACAGAGTATTTGGTGAAAGAGCCGGAGGTTCGGACTATTCATTTTTGTGAGGGTATAAACTGGGAAGTAAAGATCCTTATTCCGTCTTTTTATGATACATACTCGGAGATACTTGTGGAGGCACACAAGGTTGAGCGGGAGTTGTGTTTGAAGTCCAAGAGAGACCGTGATTCTTTTCTGGGGGCCAACAATAGTGCAGTATCTGCCAAGCATCCTCATTTCCAGTCCAGGCCTTTTCAATAGCCGCAGCAGCATCAGACTCCATCTAGGGCGCCGTTTCACCAGGCACCACAGCAAGAGAGACAGTTACAGCCACTACTAAAAAAGCGGGATTAGCGACGCATTTTAGCGACTCCATGTAAAAACGTCGCTAAATTAGCGACTCCATAAAAAATATCGTTAGACGTCGCTAAATGGCGACATTTAGCGACGTTTAGCGACTTTTATTAAGATTTTAAAAGATTAGTCACTATAAGTTCAATTAAGGTCGCTAAACGTCGCTAATATATCTAATTTAGCGACATTTAGCATCATAATTAGCGACGTATATATTAAAAATATTTAGCAACATGTTTAGCGACGTCTTTGACGTTGCTACATTTTAATTTAGCGATATTTTTATTTGACATCGCTAAACGTCGCTAAATTTTGGTTAATTAGGGCTCAGTTTTCTTTTCTCCCATCTGTCGAAAATTTCAAAACTTTTGAAAATCTTTCGATTTCCCCCACCCCCCTCTCCGGCGACCGGCTCTCCACGGCTGCGGCTACTCCGGCATCCCCCTCCTCCTCCTTGAGCTCTAGGTAAACCCTAACTCTCTCTCTCTCTCTCACATGTGACACTGACATAATACACACTTGACAGACCCGACACACGCATACAGACACTGACAGACACACACACACACACACACACACACACACACACACACACACACACACACACACACACACACAGACACTGATACTGACACAGACACGACACACACAAACACACACTGACACACACACAATATTTGATCTATTGGATATGTCCATATGAATTGAGGGTTGGTATCATGGTGGTGTGGTATATGGAGGATGTATCCTAGAGTATCTTGGTGTTGCACACCAAATGTTTGTGAATTGGACTAGTGGTTGTGTGTGTGTGTCTATATGCCTTAGAGTATCATATGATATGTATATGTAAATTGGTGTATTATCTATTTGCATATGAGAGAGTGTATGCATATATAGGTGTATCTCGATATATATATAGATAGGTATATAGCTACTGTTATCTGTGTTGGTGTTCATAGTGTCTTCTAGCTGTGCTTGATGTGGGAGAGGGTAGAAGAGTCGAGTTGTGTGTGGGTGTTACTACTGAACTATGAGGCTTCAGGAACTGAACTTAATTCAGTTTGGCCTAGTGCATTAGGCAAGCTGGCAATGTGTTATAGTGGTGTCGGGTTGGCACTGTGAGGAGGGGATTGGTTCCTGTCATCTTTTGCAGTGGGAGAGTGTTGGTGCACACTTGAGCAGCATTAAACACATGCATGCTTGAGCAATGGAAAGGCAGCAACAAGCACTGTTGTGAGCCATGGCAGTAGCTAAGGGCAGTTGGAAACAACTAAGTGAAGGGAAAATTTAGCCACTGTAGCAGTAGTGCAATGTATCAGAGGTTGCAGACTTAGTTAGGGTCTGCAGGCATGTGTTTGGGTTAAGGTATAGACAAGTATCGGGTAGGTATTCACAGGTCACTTGTTGCATGCCAATACAGCCCTTAACTGATACTGTGGTATCAGGAATTTAATTGGCAAGAGTGATCAGTGTAGTGCAGTTCAATTAGAGCACAACAGTGCTGTGAAGTGAACTGATACTGTGGTATCAGGGAAGAGTGACTGCTATGGGTTGTAGTCCAGTAAGCAAGTATAAGGATGAAGTACAAGGTACCAGGCCAAGGGTAAGAGGCTCTCAGTGTGGACAGTAGAGTACTTAATTTCAAAGCAGAATATCCTAGTAGTCCAGTATGAAGTGGGAGTAACAAGTGACTGGGACCAAGGTATTATTGTGACATACATTTATGAGCTAAGATGTGAGTTGTGGTAAGGTAGGATATTAGTTAAGTTATACTAGTACTATTTAGTATAGCTAATATTGTCACTACCACATTCTAAAAACTGGGGTATTTTTGACTTTTATAATATTTAATATTATGGTAGTTACAATTAATTAATTACATGATAGTATATTTGATTTAAATAAATGTGTGATGTGTAATTTAAATATAATTATATGCAGTGTCAATTTATTTTGAACTAGCAGACTCAACCTAGAAGCCAGTAGATGAACATCTGTCCGAATTATAGAATTCCGTATTTACTTATTTTATCTAGAATCTAATTCTTTGAGTTTGTAATTAAGTACCATATTTTAATTAATTATTGCGCATTGCTTTTGCTTCGATATTTGGAGCACTACCCTGACTTTTGCCTTCCAACAAATTTCACAATCTTGCCCTAGACATGCCCGCCTTCCATTCTGCTATTTTTTGCAACTCATAATTATGCTCTCTGTACATTATTTCTAGCCGCACAAAAATCGTCGCGGACGTTATTTAATAAATCTCTATTTGTATCATTGTGCGTTCCAATTGAAATTGGAGGCAATCTTGACCTATTTTTTCGTGCATCCCAAATTAGGGTAATATCCTGTTCTGAGTCTTCTTCATTATTGGTATTGGTGACCTGACCTGATTTTGGCCCCATGTACTTCTAATTAATTTTTGAACACAACTTGTATTTTATTCCTATTTAAATTGAGGATACTATTTTTACCGATTCTGAAATCCCAATTTAATTCCAGTGCCCTGCCATTTGAGCCCATACCGATCTTACAGCGCCCCCTGACCCTACAAAACACCGGACCCCGAATCGCCCGCCAAATTTTTGTCATTTTATGTGTCTGCACAAATACCAAAATTTAAGGGGGCTAATTTGCAATTAGCATTTTATGCCAACACCCATTTGTTCAAACCAATGAGGAATCCTTAATATTTTTATCACCCTCAATCCCACATGAATTATTATTCCTCCATGTCCAATCTGGACCCCTCATTTAAAGGGGGTCAATCACAACCCTTCATCCCAACAACCTCTCTCCCTATATAATGACATGTTACATCAAACCCTAATCCCCAAGCAAGACCCCCACCTCTCTCCTCTCCTCTCTCCAACGTAGGGAACCAACCTCTTCCTTCTTCTTCTATTTTCTTCTTCTTTTCCTTTCTTCTTCTTCTTCTTTGTTCTTTTAAATTTAAATTATAAAAGAGGGGGGAAACCAACCCATCCTGTTCATCCTCCCCGCTGGCAGCAACACCCCCTACATCTACACTACCACCTCCATCTTCACTTAACACCACCACCACCAACAGAGACTCCGGCCCGCTGCTCATTTTTCCGACCAGCAAACCTCGGACCATCCATCCACATCTCTCCGGCGAACGTCGGTGCCAACTCCGGCAGCTACACCTGCACAGCCCAGTTCAGCCGACCTCAACCCGACTCCCCCTCTGCGTACATTCCTCCGGCGGATCCTCGACTTCGAGCGACGATCGATCGATCTCAACCAGCTCGAGTGTTCCGAACCACTGACACGGTGGGGCGCCGAATTCGAGATCGATTTTTTAATCCAGTAAGTATTTCGTTCTTTTTGTATAATTTTCTTGATCACTTTCTTTCGATTTGATCAACTAGAAACTCAGAAGAATCCCTAAAACATTCTTCCTCCATTTTTGTACGCCATGTGTTCGGGGATTTAACTCAGAGGAGACTTAATAACTCAACTTACTTGAAACGGACATGAGGAGCTCAGACACGACATCAGACACTACAAGTATAATCCACATACTCTGTTCTTGAGTTAAACGATCGAATGTCCTCTGTTCCCGACACACGGGGTTATGTCAAGATCGACACGGCATTCTTGATTTAACACCGCCTTCTTCAAATTGTGTGTGTCTGTGAACCACGAGTTCAGTGGAGTTCATGTCCAGTGCAAGCACCAAGCTTTCATGTCTGGTCGACACTAGTATCTATCTATGTTTGGAAACGATAGCAGGTTGTAGTGAACAGAAGTTTTTTCTCTGTAATTTGTTGTATTTCAAATAGAGTAGGTGTAGGTAATGATGGTTTATATGAGTTTGGATAGGTATATGTTCAACGATCAAGTGAGAATAATAGAACATACATTAGTGTTGGCGGTTGAACTTTGAATTTAAGTGTTTATTGAACATAGTGAAGAAGTGAATTGGCAGGGAAATAAAGAACAAAACCGGCCAGTTTACTCAAAAGAGCAGTGGCAGACTCATATTGGGGGGGGGGTATTAAAACACTTGTCAAGAGGGCTCTAATTGAGTAGACAAGTCGAATGCTAACTGCAGGTCAGAGCCTAGTGGCTTGGGGAATTAAATAGTTTGTTAAAGTTAGTATTTAAGAAGTTATTTAATTAGTTATAAATTAGTTATAAATCAAGAAATGATTAAGACAAGAAATTCTATAAACTTCCAAACAAATTAGGATTTAGTTGGAACATATTTTTGAATAAGGATCTAATACTTATATCTTGCCTTCTAGGTGGACTTAGCACCATCTTCACCATTGGATTAAGGACTGTTGGTTTCTCCAGACGATACTCTGGGACAGGACATTGACATTACCAGCTAAGGACCCAAGGCGAGTACATTCTCTAATTAGTTTCTAATTTATGATATCTCCTATGTTCACTGTATCTAGTGTAAATATCTCTGTTCTTGACACGTTGGTTACACGGATTGGTATACACGGATCTCGTTATGAGATGTTATTCCTTATTCATGGTGTAGCTTATACAAGACTTGTTTCATTGATATCTTGTGCATGTACAGACACTGATTTCCGGGGAGATTTGCTACCTCCCTAGGGAATCCCCTGCCATAGCGTACCATGCTTTGATCTACTATACCAGTCGGGGGTTTGGGGAGTACTTTAGTGTAGATATGTGATCATACCCAACTTTTCATGCATCATAGCTCACCCCACATCTCACGTCGGGTGCGGCCTGACCATCTCCGTGCCTCATAGCTGTTACGTGTGATTAGCCTGACCTCTACATGCATCATAGCTAACCAACGGTTAGCCTGACCTTCGTGAATCATAGCTAATCACATGTAACCAGCCTGATCAAGTTCCCAAGCCGATCACATGTTAAAGCTAGTACTCATACACTTAGTCATAGATTCTTGCTCGTTGACATACTTCTCTTCCTGCATTTACTTACAGTAATTCCAGTATTTCTTTTATTATACAATTCTCGTACCTATACATGTATCTGGTATATTTCCATCTAGAACTGTTATATAGTTTATATCATTAATATAGAACTGCTATTTAGAGATGTACTTTGCTCCTTCCTAACTGGAAAACATTTTTCCAGACTGTGACCTTAGTGGACTTGGTTCCGACACTTGAGGATTGGATGTTACTGATTACAGGTATGATTATTCTGTCGTTAGACTTGTCTTGTATTTCTTTGTTTGCCTTGATATCTCATCGTGCTTTAGTTTAGGTGATTGAGTATTTCTAATATTATTTTATGATATCCACGTTTCCTTATGGAGTTGGGTATTCCTGTGAGATTGATTAGATAGTTACATGACCTAGACAGCGTTCTACCGCCGATGCTGCGGCGTAGGCTGGACATACCCACGCTCTCGTACCCCTACATCGGGTGCGGGTCGTGACATATTTTTAGTGGTGGCCCATGCAGGTCAGACTTCGCGAGTTGTGCGATGTCGTAGTAGTGTGGCATCCTTGTTATACTACTGCGTGCCTGCAATAGGATCTAAGACGTAGGATACTAGAACGAGGGTGAATACTCAATCATAATTTATTTGAAAGATTTCCTGGGATGACCCCATGAGAATCTTATTATAATTTCCAATTTAATTCCTTCGCCCTTGTTTCCGTCCGTCCTCACTCGTTGATATTGAGTTGATTCTTGTTGACCAGTTGTTAACTTTAATTCCTGGTATCGTTGTTAAGTTGATTTCATATTGAGATGAATTTTACGGACTAGAATTTATGGTATCATCTGATGACATATATTGATGAGGACAGTGAGAAAGATAAAACGTCTACTTTGGTTATGGAACCTAGAGTTTATCGCAGCCATATTAGCTGTCGTGACGAGAACGTAGGCACCTAACTTGGATGTACATACTTTAGTTATGAGATTTAGAGTTTCTCGCAGCCATACCGGTTGGCGTGGCGAGGATTCTAGATGACATGATTATAGAGTTGCATACCTTAGTTACGGAACCCGTCGTTTATCGCATCTATGCTTACTGGCGTGGCGAGGATTCTGTGTGTCATGATTTCTGACAGACGTATATGATTATCAGGTTGTATCTTAAATTAGTTCTTAAAGTATCATCTCAAGACCTATCTATTTATGTTATTCCAGGACTTTGTTCCATCGCTTCTTTTCCTTACTAGCAGTAAAGATACCTTCCGTCCTTGATCCAGTTCCTTTTTGAGCTTATTCTCTTTGAGGATTCCTTGTTAGTATGATAATTAGTGACTTGTAATTTTGGTTGTGTCTTGTATTAGTTTGACTGAGTGTGACTTGTGAGTTTGTAAGTGTTTCTTAGTTGGACCTGGGAGCATTAGGCATTAATCTAGAATTAACCCATCGCATAGTACCTTGTAACAATGGTTCTAGGATAAGGTCATTAGAGACTGTGAGTAGAAGGAGAGTATAGAGTATCAGTGATAGTTCAAGAGTTAGTATCAGAGCCAACATACCCGTCCTGGATAATCATGATTATGCAATTGGATGATCTACGTGAACAATTAAGTATCCAGGAATTGTGTTAAGGATTTATGGAGCATGATGTTCAATTTGATGATTGATATCGGAAATGTTAAGGGTAAGAAATATATACGAATAAAGTTAATGAGGTGTCCTGAGTAGAGAAATATCGGAATAGGTAATGAAGATGGTGAAGCGTATCACAGATTAGTGTAACAGGCTATGAAAGGTTAAAAGAAAATACCTATACAACCATCGAGATGAAGAACCATATACATGCCCATGAGAGTAAGGAAACATGAGTGTTATAGTAGATACATGTAATCATGAGTTATAATGAGCTTGATGAATGATCCATTAATGAAGCTAGTGATATAATACCAAGAGTGCTAATGGTTCTATATCGAGGATTAGTCGAGAATAACGTTAATAACAGTAAGCACTCTGTGTGATGATAATTAAATGATATACCAGTTGACTTAAATTGAAATCATGAAAGAAAATACAGGTGATGATAACTTTGATCATTGGAGATAATAGTGCAAGTGATTCGGGAAGTACAAATTTAGTACACAGTTGTAGACAATAGAGGTATTGAGTGCACCTCGAGTATTAGAGACCGTGAGCACTTATATGTAAATTTGTGGATTTATAAATTAAAAGAGTGGAAATGAATTTTAAACTTTGAGAATTATTGAGGAGATGAGATTGTGTCATTAAAATTTTTTGGATTTCAAATATTGATTCAATAAACATGGTCAAGGCTACAAAGATTTTAGAAGTGATTAAAATTTTTTATTTCGATGTTGAGTATCTGACTTTGAGGAGGTATATGCAATTTATTTTTAAATTGATCGAGAAGTTAAACCTTGATGATTATTTTGAGGATTAATTTTATGGTAGATGAGAGATATGAATATTAATATATTAATAGATGATATACACGTGTCAGGATCTGTTGACTTGAGCATGATGGAAATGGCACCGCAGACTGACTTGGGTGTCCATCTAGAGTTGTATTGGAGAGAGAGCAGTACTTAGTATGGTGTTACACTTGGTGTGCACTGGAGTGATGAGAACAAATAGTATGGACAATTGTAGTAGGAACGAGAACTAGCAGTGGGTGTACTAAAGTAGAACAGGGGTACCTAAAGAGATAGAGGTATCAAACATTACATGCACCAATTGACCTATAATCGTGTTAGAGGTTCTTGGTATCAGATTTTGGCATTAATAGACAGGTGTGTGCAATACAGATATATTCATGGATCTTGTGGATTAATGATTAGTTGAGATGGGTACCAGTGTACAGGAATAGGAATTAGTTAGTGAATGTGCTAGAGTTAAGTGTTTGTTAGAGATAGTAGATACTACAAGTAATATGTTAGCAGGTTCTTTCTTTCCCTCCTAATGTTCCTTTTTTCGTCTTTTGATTGATTGATTTTCCTAGTACTGTAGTTGTATGCATGATTTCTTGTTAGAATAATTGGTAGTACACCCTAACAGAGACTGCAGTACCATGACAGAAGACACATGACCTATATATTTTCTTAAATTGCATGGCTGTAGGTAAATTTTTTTCTTAAACCACCATCATTGGGGTTTAGACCATAGCAAAGATTTTGAAAAGGTTATGACTGACAAAAAGAGACAAGAGGATTAAATTGTGGATGAGCATTTGTTTAAATAAAGAATTTAGGGGTTGTTATAACAAAATTGATGGATCCTTGATAATTACGAAGATCGAGGTATGATCGAAATTTGAGGATAAACATTAAATTAAATAAAGGATTAAAAATTTCACATGGCAGAATTGATGGTTTATTAATTTCAGGAAAGTTGGCTATGATATAATTTATCATTAAAAATTGAGGAAAATTTGGAAAATTATCATTATATATTTGATTGCAAGATAGTAATTTAAAATTTTTATAATTTCGGACATTACATTGAAAGATCCATAAGTATCGCATTGTTAAGTATTTTGAGGAAAAGAGGAAACTGAAGAATTAGATCATTGATGGATTATTGTTTGGATTCAGACTTTTGGGACGAAATTCAATACATTGATTAAAATTAAATTTGAGGAACAGATATCAAATTCCAAGTATAAATATTTTTAAATTTAAATTCGTGGAAATTGTGAGGAAATGGAAACTGATTTTATTTGAGGATATTTCAGGAATATAGTAATTTCAAAATTTTTTGAAAATTGCGAAACGACAAGGTGGACTATTTCAGGATTATGTGGGTTGTTGAATTTCACTATTTATGGAAAATAATAATGTGTATAAATAAACACTACTATGAGGATTTTAAATTTCGAGGACGAAATTCTTTTAAGGTGGGTAGACTTGTCACTACCACATTCTGAAAACTGGGGTATTTTCGACTTTTATAATATTTAATATTATGGTAGTTACAATTAATTAATTACATGATAGTATATTTGATTTAAATAAATGTGTGATGTGTAATTTAAATATAATTATATGCAGTGTCCATTTATTTTGAACTAGCAGACTCGACCTAGAAGCCAGTAGATGAACATCTGTCCGAATTATAGAATTCCGTATTTACTTATTTTATCTAGAATCTAATTCTTGGAGTTTGTAATTAAGTACCGTATTTTAATTAATTATTGCGCATTGCTTTTGCTTCGATATTTGGAGCGCTACCCTGACTTTTGCCTTCCAACAAATTTCACAATCTTGCCCTAGACATGCCCGTCTTCCATTCTGCTATTTTTTGCAACTCATAATTATGCTCTCTGTACATTATTTCTAGCCGCACAAAAATCATCGCGGACGTTATTTAATAAATCTCTAATTGTATCGTTGTGCGTTCCAATTGAAATTGGAGGCAATCTTGACCTATTTTTTCATACGGCCCAAATTAGGGTAATATCCTGTTCTGAGTCTTCTTCATTATTGGTATTGGTGACCTGACCTGATTTTGGCCCCATGTACTTCTAATTAATTTTTGAACACAACTTGCATTTTATTCCTATTTAAATTGAGGATACTATTTTTACCGATTCTGAAATCCTAATTTAATTCCAGTGCCCTGCCATTTGAGCCCATACCGATCTTACAGCGCCCCCTGACCCTACAAAATACCGGACCCCGAATCGCCCGCCAAATTTTCGTCATTTTATGTGTCTGCACAAATACCCAAATTTAAGGGGGCTAATTTGCAATTAGCATTTTATGCCAACACCCATTTGTTCAAACCAATGAGGAATCCTTAATATTTTTATCACCCTCAATCCCACATGAATTATTATTCCTCCATGTCCAATCTGGACCCCTCATTTAAAGGGGGTCAATCACAACCCTTCATCCCAACAACCTCTCTCCCTATATAATGACATGTTACATCAAACCCTAATCCCCAAGCAAGACCCCCACCTCTCTCCTCTCCTCTCTCCAACGTAGGGAACCAACCTCTTCCTTCTTCTTCTATTTTCTTCTTCTTTTCCTTTCTTCTTCTTCTTCTTTGTTCTTTTAAATTTAAATTATAAAAGAGGGGGGAAACTAACCCATCCTGTTCATCCTCCCCGCTGGCAGCAACACCCCCTACATCTACACTACCACCTCCATCTTCACTTAACACCACCACCACCAACAGAGACTCCGTCCCGCTGCTCAGTTTTTCGACCAGCGAACCTTGGACTATCCATCCACATCTCTCCGGCGAACGTCGGTGCCAACTCCGGCAGCTACACCTGCACAGCCCAGTTCAGCCGACCTCAACCCGACTCCCCCTCTGCGTACATTCCTCCGGCGGATCCTCGACTTCGAGCGGCGATCGGTCGATCTCAACCAGCTCGAGTGTTCTGAACCACTGACACGGTGGAGCGCCGAATTCGAGATCGATTTTTCAATCCAGTAAGTATTTCGTTCTTTTTGTATAATTTTCTTGATCACTTTCTTTCGATTTGATCAACTAGAAACTCAGAAGAATCCCTAAAATATTATTCCTCCATTTTTGTACGCCATGTGTTCGAGGATTTAACTCAGAGGAGACTTAATAACTCAACTTACTTGAAACGGACATGAGGATCTCAGACACGACATCAGACACTACAAGTATAATCCACATACTCTGTTCTTGAGTTAAACGATCGAATGTCCTCTGTTCCCGACACACGGGGTTATGTCAATATCGACACGACATTCTTGATTTAACACTGCCTTCTTCAAACTGTGTGTGTCTGTGAACCACGAGTTCAGTGGAGTTCATGTCCAGTGCAAGCACCAAGCTTTCATGTCTGGTCGACACTAGTATCTATCTATGTTTGGAAACGATAGCAGGTTGTAGTGAACAAAAGTTTTTTTCTCTGTAATTTGTTGTATTTCAAATAGAGTAGGTGTAGGTAATGATGGTTTATATGAGTTTGGATAGGTATATGTTCAACGATCAAGTGAGAACAATAGAACATACATTAGTGTTGGCGGTTGAACTTTGAATTTAAGTGTTTATTAAACATAGTAAAGAAGTGAATTGGCAGGGAAATAAAGAACAAAACCGGCCAGTTTACTCAAAAGAGCAGTGGCAGACTCATATTGGGGGGGGGGGGGGTGTTAAAACACTTGTCAAGAGGGCTCTAATTAAGTAGACAAGTCGAATGCTAACTGCTGGTCAGAGCCTAGTGGCTTGGGGAATTAAATAGTTTGTTAAAGTTAGTATTTAAGAAGTTATTTAATTAGTTATAAATTAGTTATAAATCAAGAAATAATTAAGACAAGAAATTCTATAAACTTCCAAACAAATTAGGATTTAGTTGGAACATATTTTTGAATAAGGATCTAATACTTATATCTTGCCTTCTAGGTGGACTTAGCACCATCTTCACCATTGGATTAAGGACTGTTGGTTTCTCCAGACGATACTCTGGGACAGGACATTGACATTACCAGCTAAGGACCCAAGGCGAGTACATTCTCTGATTAGTTTCTAATTTATGATATCTCCTATGTTCACTGTATCTAGTATAAATATCTCTGTTCTTGACACGTTGGTTACACGGATTGGTATACACGGATCTCGTCATGAGATGTTATTCCTTATTCATGGTGTAGCTTGTACAAGACTTGTTTCATTGATATCTTGTGCATGTACAGACACTGATTTCCGGGGAGATTTGCTACCTCCCTAGGGAATCCCGTGCCATAGCGTACCATGATTTGATCTACTATACCAGTCGGGGGTTTGGGGAGTACTTTAGTGTAGATATGTGATCATACCCAACTTTTTATGCATCATAGCTCACCCCACATCTCACGTCGGGTGCGGCCTGACCATCTCCGTGCCTCATAGCTGTTACGTGTGATTAGCCTGACCTCTACATGCATCATAGCTAACCAACGGTTAGCCTGACCTTCGTGAATCATAGCTAATCACATGTAACCAGCCTGATCAAGTTCCCAAGCCGATCACATGTTAAAGCTAGTACTCATACACTTAGTCATAGATTCTTGCTCGTTGACATACTTCTCTTCCTGCATTTACTTACAGTAATTCCAGTATTTCTTTTATTATACAATTCTCGTACCTATACATGTATCTGGTATATTTCCATCTAGAACTGTTATATAGTTTATATCATTAATATAGAACTGCTATTTAGAGATGTACTTTGCTCCTTCCTGACTGGAAAACATTTTTCCAGACTGTGACCTAAGTGGACTTGGTTCCGACACTTGAGGATTGGATGTTACTGATTGCAGGTATGATTATTCTGTCGTTAGACTTGTCTTGTATTTCTTTGTTTGCCTTGATATCTCATCGTGCTTTAGTTTAGGTGATTGAGTATTTCTAATATTATTTTATGATATCCACGTTTCCTTATGGAGTTGGGTATTCCTGTGAGATTGATTAGATAGTTACATGACCTAGACAACGTTCTACCGCCGATGCTGCGGCGTAGGCTGGACGTACCCACGCTCTCGTACCCCTACATCGGGTGCGGGTCATGACAAATATTAACTAGTATACTTAGTAATAACTAGTATTAACTAGGCATTAACTAGTATAAACTAGAATTCCTTAGTACGACCTAGAAGACATAGCAAGGTATTAACCTAGTATTGACTAGTATAAACTAGTATGGATCTAGAAGTGGCTTAGAAACATCACCATGAACTAGTTAACCCTGTTTATTATTTCAAAACACCCATTAACATTTATATTCCATATCTAGGGCTCTTGGACTTTGATAAATGAAAGTATGTATTATATCAGTTATGAAATGAAAGTATTGCTTATTTTAGATTTTGATAAATGGTCAGTTGTTTTGAATATTGCTTATTTTAGACTTTGATAAATGAAAGTATGTATTATATCAGTTATGATTTTTATACTACGGTTAAGTTATGAAGTTAGGTGATAAACCACTGTATGTAATGATTTATATGATATATACTGTCATTTTTGCAGAAGTATCTAGAAATGGATATGAATTACTATCTGCGTCATTGTTCGTGGATATACAACCGTCATCCTAATGACATGTGCGGTGTGCGGGATAAATTCATTGATAGTGTACATCAGTTCCTATAGTTCGCCAAGGCGTTCCCTCAGTACATGGACGGTACCAAAATTAAGTGTCCGTGTGTGAGATATCGCAACAGGAAATATCATCCAGAAGTGGAAGTTACATATCATTTATACTCGAAGGGCTTCACGCCGAATTACTATCAGTGGACCGCGCACGGAGAACTTGTATCTCTAGTATCGGAGTCGGAGCCCTATGTGGAGCCGTATATGGATGTCCACGACTACGATGCTTACGACGACGGGTTGGTGAACATGGTTTATGATGCGGCGGGGCCTAGTTTTAATCCGGACAATTATGATACGGCGGGACCTAGTTTCAATCCGGACAATTATGATGCAGCTGAGGAGGCACCGAATGTCGATGCTGCAAAGTTTATGGAGTTTCTGGAGAATGCAAGGACTCCACTATATCCTGGTTGTGAGGATCATTCACCGTTGGAGGTGGTTACAAGATTATTGAGCATCAAGTCCGATTTTAACATGTCGCAAGAATGCTATAATCGACTGCTCGATTTGATTATAGAGATCTTGCCCGAGGGTGCCAAGTTGCCTAAAGACTTCTATCGATCTAAGAGGATGGTGAGATCGCTTTGGATGGGATACGAGAAAATTGATGCATGTCGCAACGGGTGCATGTTGTACTATAAAGACGACAAGGATGAAGATGCGTGCAGATTCTGTGGTACTGATCGCTACAAGGCCACTGTTAGAGGAAAGTCTATCGGTGCAAGAAAGCCTACCGATTCGATGCACTACTTGCCTTTGATGTCGCGGTTGCAGCGGTTGTTTATGGTTAAGGAGACTGCAGAAAACATAAGTTGGCACAGGTGAAAACAGATCGAAGGAGTATTGGATCATCCATCCGATGGAGAAGCATGGAAGAACTTTGATCGAGAGTATCCACATTTTGCCGAGGAAGCGCGTAATGTCATATTGGGGCTCTCCTCTGACGGTTTTACCCCATTCGGACTTTCGGGCTCCCAGTATTCGTGTTGGCCTGTGATCGTCACTCCGTACAATCTATCGCCTTGGATGTGCATGAAGACTCCGTATATGTTCCTAACCGTTATTATCCCGGGTTCGAACAATCAGAAGAGGAACATCGATATGTATTTATAGACTTTGATAGATGAGTTAAATCAGCTGTGGGAAGTAGGTGCCAACACGTACGATGTTTCTAGAAAGCAGAATTTTCAGATGAGGATAGCACTTATGTTGACCATCAACGACTTTCCGGCCTATGGAATGTTATCGGGATGGAGCACCCATGGTCGTCTCTTATGTCCGTATTGCATGGACCGTACTCAGGCTTTCCGTTAGAAACACGGAGGCAAACCGTGCTTCTTCGATTGTCATCGACAATTTTTGTCGAAGGATCATTCGTACCGGAGGAACCAAAATGCTTTTCGTGCGGGAGTTGTGGAGAAGGCCAATCCACCGCCAAGGTGGCCCGGATACACGATATGGGAAGAGGTAAAAGATTTACCAAGTGCTATCGAAGAGCCTGCTAAGGGGGTACAAGTGTGACGGATTTGGTCGCACCCATAACTGGACGAAGAGGAGTATATTCTGGGATCTGCCATATTGGAGCATCAATCTGATCAGACATAACCTTGATGTCATGCATATCGAGATGAATGTGTTTGATAACATAATTAATACTGTAATGGAGGTAAAAGGGAAGACGAAAGATAATCCGAAGGCCAGGTTGGACTTAGAAGAAATATGTAGACGTCCTGCATTGCATTTGATAGAGGAGGGGAATGGAAAGTTAAAGCAACCTAAGTCAGTTTTCTCACTGGAGAAAGAGGATAAAGGTAGACTTTGTAGGTAGATTCAGGGTCTAAAGTTTTTAGATGGGTACGTGTCAAACTTAAGAAGATACGTCAACCTCAAGGAGAACAAACTGGTGGGTATGAAGAGCCATGATTGTCACATATTCATGGAGAGGTTAATTTCGATTGTATTTCGGGAATTTTTACCGCAGGTCGTTTGGGACCCATTGACAGAGCTGAGCATATTCTTCAGAGATCTTTGTTGTACTAAGTTGCTCGTTGATCGTCTAGAAAAGCAAGAGAAGGACATTGCGGTAACACTATGTAAGCTCGAGAAGGTGTTTCCTCCTGGATTCTTTTACTCTATGGAGTATTTGCCAATTCATCTTTCCTATGAGGCACGTGTTGGTGGTCTTTTCGGTTATCGGTTGTCACGCCCCAGTCCTAAAATACGTAGGACTAGGAATACGTAACACGCCAGCCGTATGTATACGAACTCCAATATATGGAAACCATATACACACGTACGCTGTACATGAATATCCAATCCACAGTGGTAAATATATGTCACAACAAGTCACACACAGTTCTATATCTCATCCACAGCACAAATAATAGAATAAAGGAAATCAATAACTGAATATCAAAGAAGTAGTCTCAAATAGTAATCTCAAGTGTGATAGTCGGATGGAAACAAATCCACTGCAAATCGACTCTAATGAACTACTAAAGAGAGAAGAGAATAAACTCTAATATAAGAATAAATGTCTAGAAAAGAATAATAACTAGAATCTCTAAACAGCTGCAATGAATCACATATAATCAGAAGGTAAGATCTCCTCAGACTGATAGGTAGCATCAGGTCCAGGTCCATACTCCTGCGGGTACTCCTGCTCACCTATATCTGGAAGGGACCAGGTCCTCAGAGGGACGAAACAAGATACAAAAAGTACATGCCAATAAAGTACTGAAAATAAACATCCATTGGAGTCGCCTAACCATCTATGTGAATGCAGTTTGAGAACAACTTTCTAACAAGTGGGCTATCTGGCCATAAATAGGATTGGCATAGTTCTCTTGGAGATCCAGGGGCCTACAAAGGCACGACGACTTTCGAACGTCGGAGGCCCGCCATGATAATATATAGGAGTCATCATGACCGCGTATCTCCGGGGGAGCGTACGGGTTACACAAGGAAAGTGCAAAGGAGCCCAAATGCGGTACTTGTTGTTCTCCCCACCCAATGCTCTAAGCATGTCATGTCCATGACACGATAATACCTCTAATAACTGCTAAGTCTACTAGCATACAAAGTTTCTAACAGCAGTTATTCCTAACGCACGTCCCACACATACCGATGATCAGTCAATACGTGCGTCCGTGATCTATATGAGATTCACAACTCGTGTAAAAATATGTGTCACAGTCAAATGAAACCTAATGGTGCTACATGATAATGGGGTAGTCTCATGAACAGGGTCAATGCAATATATAAATAAAAATATATCGCGACGTCACCGTCGCGCGCATTTTATATAACAGTTAAAATATATGAACTAAAGACAGAAAATAAAGATGCATGCAACATATAAAATATAAATAATAGTACAATGGCAAGGTATACTTGCCTGGCAAGGAAGCTGCAATGTACCAATAACCTGCTCCAGAAATCGCGCAGAACAATCCAATATCCAGAGACAGATCTGATACCAAAATGCTAAGAAAATCAACTAAGATAACTAGTGGCTCTGGCTAGACCTTCCGATAATTACTCCAAGCTACTCCTGAGCTACGAGATCCAAAGCTGCTGCTACACCCTTTTGGGATCCATAATAGGTGGGACACCAGTCCTCTAGGCAATCCCCTTCTCGATCTCCCGGGGAAAGTCCTCATCCTCTAAAATAAATTTGGCAAACTTTTGCACGCGAAGTCAGCAACATGTGCTCTACCATGCCCGTCAAATATCTGTATAGATTAAGCGCATTGATTTTTTTTTTTTTTTTTTTTTTTTTTGCGATAGCAGTTTCCAACATGAATGAGTCCATGTTCAAGCATATGCCAATTTTTAAGCCAAAAAGTTTGCAGCATCCTGAGATGGCCTTCAACCCTGCAAATACAAACAGTGTGGGCCACCTTGGCGGGCTGGGCAAGGGGCAGGTACCAACTTGGTCCAGAGTCGAGTACTGGATCCCGTACACAGCCTCGCACTGTCATCAATGGAGACATCAATTCCGAGAGTTTCGGTAGATTTGCAAATATATCAGTCAGCCGTTAAGTTGATTATGGCCTAAATTTAGGTGGACTGGATTAGGGGGAGTTGGTATGGAATAGAGCCTTGAAGGTTGTTCTTGCTCAAGTCACTATAAGGTAAATCACTGATGCCAAGTTGGCAAGCTGGTAACCCAAGGAACCGTTCAAGCCGAGTCTGATAGTCTTCTGTTCTGTGCCTTTTGGTCCTGACCGACTTCTCTGGCGACTTAGGGCAAGCAATGCTCTCCTCATCTTCTCTAACTCGGATGCAATCGACGTCTCCGGCTCCGGCGGAGGAGTCGGGCCGTGTTCGCGGTCAATTCCTCGCATACAGGATGCACGCGACCATGTCGGCTTTGGGTCCATGGGCGGTCGACCGTCGTGGAGGAGCGTAGGGTGGTGACTGTGCTTGCACGAAGGTGGTTGCTCCGTCGAGGTCGACTCCGGCCGGCCGGAGGACAGGGAAGAGGGGAAGGAAGTAGATGAATGGGTGGAGGCCACGGTGAGGGGTCCGGCGGCTGGGGCAACTTCGGCGAGGGGTTGGCGAGGTGGCGGGTTGGTGGAGGAGTCTTCGGTCGGCTGGGCTGCAAGGAAGGTACGGAGGAGATGAATAGAAGGAGAGGTGAATTCGGCTGGGTTAATTCCTAGGGTTGGATTTTGATGTAAAATAAAATAAAGAAAAGGGAATGAAGAGATGTTTATATACATGTGGTGGGTGTTTGACCTAAAGCTTGGTTTGACTTGGTCAACATCACTAGGAATTGGGCCTTGGGCTCTCATGGAAATGTTGGGAGGCCATAACTTACATGGTTTAGAATGCGAGGATGTGTTTGAAATAAAAGGGGCGATGTGCGCGTTGCACATGCTGAAAATTACGAAAAAATCTACTTGAAGGAAAAAATAGATTCTTTATGAATTGACCAATGGTGAGGATATCTTAACGCATTTTTGCATAAAAGTCCTCCAACAATTGGAAATTGCACAAAGACGAAAATTGAACTTAATTAATTAAATCGAAAGCGCATGATGTTCCAAAATTAATTAGGAGTACATGGAATCTAATTGGGCGGAACAAAATTGTCAGGACGTAGAGGGGACAGTGTAGGATATTAATAAAATTCGGGTCGTACAAAACGGTCAACATTGGGTTCACGATTTCGATTGGGACGCACAAGGGTACAAAATTAGGATTTATTTATAATTAATAAATAACGTCCGCAACGTTTATTTTGCGACTAAAATGTAGCACAAGAAGCGATATTATGAGTTGCACAGGGGCCAGGAAGGTAGGCGGGCATGTCTAGGGTGAGTTCGTGAAGTTTCTAGATAGGCAACGGCTAGTGAGGTACTCCAATTATCGAAGCACGGTAAGGTGCGCTACACGTTATTTAATTGTTGCATAATTAAATAAAAGCCGTGTTCTAATTCTAATTGGTTCAAACTAGACCTAATTCTACCATATAAGCCAAGTAAACCTAATTTTGGGTGAGGGGGTTTACAATCTACCCAACTTAAAATAATTTTGTCCTCAAAATTAAAATAAGGCATAATTTGTTAAATCTTTCACATTCGTACATAATGTATGTCAATCGCAATCTTTTCCAAAAATTTAAATAACAAAATCTATTCGAATCTATCGCGATCACTTCAAAATAAATATAACCACTGTTTAAATCAAAATTCAACCTGTCGTAATCTCTTCTCGATTTTTAAATAATCAACATCCAAATCTGACTCAAGTCTATATGACATCCCACATTAAAATTTATATCATAATTTTCAACTATCATAATCTCCTCTAGACTTTGAACAATAAACAATTCTAATCAAATCTTATTCTTATTCTCAAATTAAGAATTTTGTACTCTTCAAATATTTAAACTCAATTTACATCCTCAATATTTCAAATAGGTGACCCAATAATCAAAATTAAACTTTTAATTCAAATCATCAAATTATAAAATTTAAATCTAATTAACCAATTGTTCAAGTCTAAAATTCTATATTTATCCTCAAAATTTAAATCGATGATTCATCCTTCAATATTCAAAATTTAAATCATGCTCAAGGTATAAATATTTGGTCCGCAATGTCAAGATTTTAAAATTCATTAAATCCTCATTATCTTAATCCTTCTTTTAAAATTTCTCAAAATTAAAATGACTTGAATCTCCCAATCCAATCTTACTTGATCACAATCTAAAAGAAATTCCTCTCAAGTTGACAATGCACTGCTACCCAACTTAGAATTTACCCATCTTTCACAGAAGGCTATATACTTTAAGAAAAATATTCCTTAATTTATTTACTCATGTCATTCAATCCTCAAGACTTCAACGCCGATTATATCATGTATGATATGTCCTTAATTGCGAAAGAATAATCCTCAAGTATGTGATCGACCTATGGGGTATATCTAGTACTCTCAGTATATCAAATTATACCAAGCACGAAGTTTCGTCCTTCCGAAATAAGGGAAGACGGGAAAACAATAATAAAGAGCTCAAAGTGGAGGTGATAGAATACAAGTATGGGGATCAAGACGTTTCAAGGAATCCAATTGGGAATTGTCAAGGCAGTTGTGGACTGAAATCCTAGTTGGTAAATCCGTATACGTATGCTCGTATTAGTATAAATATGTAGCCGATACGATACGCTTAGACATGTCTAGGACAAGTATATTCGTCTACTAATCATTACATATCTCAATCCACGTAAAGTAGTTATGCGAAGGACTAACCAAGCGCACTAAGGTTAGCTAGACCTTAATACACTGATTCTGAAATGTATTAATGTATGCATCCATTAATACATATATCATGAACAAGCTTGATAAAGAATAAGCTTGCAAAAACTAGGCTATAATAGCAGCATAATTCGAGGTAGTACAGAAAATATAACGATGGATTATGATGAGAGAAGTTACAAATAACTCAAGTTTGTAAAAACAAAAACAACATAAGCAATAATAACAAAAGACTCTACAATCTCTACAGTTATCATACAACCTCCTTGTCTAAGTCGCTAGTCGACCAAATGGGGGCAAGGGCCTCTAAATTCTATTGCTTGAATAAACACTGTCATCTTTATGTTGTCATACCATTAATGTTATCTTCTTATGAAAGTCTAAAGTCGGTGTCATTTGGTTATACTACCTCGATGGGTCAAGTGGACTATGTGATACTAGGTTGTGAGGCATACTACCCAACTTAAAAGAATTAAACTAATACGGTGACAGTCTTAAGAGAGTCCTACAAAATAATCTTGCACATATAAATAAAACAGAACTCTTTATTAGGGTATATGAGGAAATATCTTGGTATTAATTTGGGTATCCTTTTTATGTAGGTAATGGTCATCCTAAGTCTTAGTCATAGCACTTACAAGCAAGTGCCAATGGTAAGGATAGAAGAGTTACTGGCCGTTTAAGGGGAAAATGGATCTCGCTTGTATCGAGGTGAGGGTACCAATTATACGATTTAAAAACTAAGGGTTAATTATCGGTCATAATCTACAAAACAACTTAAACTTATCAAGTTCTAACTACCAAGCATAAAAATTTTCACAATCAAGGCTACAACTATAATCCTAGCAAACTATGAGCCCTTAACAAAGAATAAAATTACTTGGCCTACTATCCGAAGTGTCAGATGGCACGAGTTGAAAGATGAAGAGAAGAAACGTAATTAGCCGTCGCAAAATAGCGAGCGCTATGGTCGCAGGGAAACAATATATAAAATAAAGATAGAGGGCTCTAGATAGCATCATGGTTTCTAAAGGAAAGTGGTACGCTAGCTACTATGTTTGAGGTATGATTAGGGAAATATTCTATGCATTGCTCTTGGCCTTCTAGGGTACTTGTCTACTAATAACAAGACAATGACATAAGTTTTATAGTTCTCTAATACTATCCAATTATGAAGGTTAGGTTCAGTCCTAATGTTCAATATTGGTTCTCCATTGGTTCCTCAATACTAGGGTCAAACATTATGGTAAAACTTCTAACTATCTCTAGTAGTGTCTATACTACTCAAGTCTTCTTAATACATCAAGGGGTAATGGTATACCAATCTAAAGATGAGGAGTTCTAGGGTTCACTAGATATTCTAAACTTAGTGGTGTGTCTATATTCTTGTTGTATTCTTAATAGGTGTGCTACCATAATCATCATCCTAATAACAGGGGTTCCTATATTCTAGCAGAAGGCTATACTAAAGGAACTATTATGGGAGTACAGGGATCAAGCAGGATACAATTGTTCAAATAGAACAGATAGGAGGAAGATGAATCATAGTTAATTATGGATGAGATCCTATACTCTAGTCCTAGGTGCAGGCTTGTTCGGTACAATAACGTAACCGAGACAAAATGCTCTCGACCTGCATGGGCCACCACAAAAACATGTCACGCCCCAGTCCCAAAATACGTAGGACTAGGAATACGTAACACGCCAGCCGTATGTATACGAACTCTAATATATGGAAACCATATACACACGTATGCTGTACATGAATATCTAATCCACAGTGGTAAATATATGTCACAACAAGTCACACACAGTTCTATATCTCATCCACAGCACAAATAATAGAATAAAGGAAATCAATAACTGAATATCAAAGAAGTAGTCTCAAATAGTAATCTCAAGTGTGATAGTCAGGTGGAAACAAATCCACTGCAAATCGACTCTAATGAACTACTAAAGAGAGAAGAGAATAAACTCTAATATAAGAATAAATGTCTAGAAAAGAATAGCAACTAGAATCTCTAAACAGCTGCAATGAATCATATACAATCAGAAGGTAAGATCTCCTCAGACTGATAGGTAGAATCAGGTCCAGGTCCATACTCCTGCGGGTACTCCTGCTCACCTATATCTGGAAGGGACCAGGTCCTCAGAGGGACGTAACAAGATACAAAAAGTATATGCCAATAAAGTACTGAAAATAAAC